>BSBK01000610.1:980000-1250502 GCA_027943335.1 Chamaecyparis obtusa
ATCTTCATGTACTAAATGTGGATACCCACAAGAAGAAGAAAAGACACTTCAAGAAAAGGAAATTTAATAATGAAAACAATAAAAGAGATATGTCAAAAGTCCAAGGTTTTAGATGTGATAAATATGGCATTATGTAATAAATTGTCCATATAAAAAGCATCAGGCTTCATTCACCAAAACAAAGAAGAAGAGTAAGGAAGAACCTAAAACTGAGAAGTTTGTGTTCTACTATGCACTTTCAAACCAAGTCTCAAATAAAAGCTCATGAGTTATTGACAGTGGTTCTTCAAGACATATTACGAGATGCAGAGAACTACTAGACTCTATGGTAGAAGAATTCGATGAGGAAGTAACTATTGGAGATGACTCGACTTATCTGGTAAAAGGTGTTGGGACATGCACTATCAAACTGAAGACTGGTATTTCCATTCAACTTAATGGAGTACTGTTTGTACCAGGTATCAAGAGGAACCTAGTATCTATATCTGCACTTGAAGATAATGGATATAGATTAACCTTTATGGATGGTAAAGTAAAGGCTTGGCCAAAGAAATTGACTATCAAGAAATCCTAAATCATAGGTAGAAGGCAAGGTTGTCTATATGAATTATGTACTGAATCAAATCAAGTCCTAATTAATGAAATCACTAACTTAAATGAGGTATGGCATAGAAGACTAGGACATTTAAACTACAAGGCCCTATCTTCTATGGAAAATATAGTCACTGGATTACCAAAATTTAAACTGTATCACCCCGGGGCATGAAAAGGTTGTGCTTTAGGTGAAAACACAAAAGGGATATTTCAAAATAGTTCTAGTAGAACAAACAATGTATTAGAATTAGTTCATTTAGACTTATGTGGACCAATGTCTGTTCCATCAATAGGAGGATGTAAATACTATATAATCTTTGGTGATGATTTCTATAGGAAGACCTGGATATATTTCCTTAAACATAAAGAATCTGAGGAGATTTTGAAAATGTTCAAAGACTTCAAATCACTTACTGAAAACTTTTCTGGAAAGAAAATCAAGACCCTAAGGATATACATCAGACATTTTTAAGGAATTTTGCAAAATTGTCAGGATTAAGAGGGGGTACACTGTTCCTTACAACCCTTAACAAAATGGGGTTGCTGAAAGGAAAAATAGAACAATTGTTGAAGCTACCAAGACTATGCTTCTTGATCAAAACCTTGACACTTCTCTTTGGACAGAAGCATCAAATACTGATGTAAATATTCAAAACAGATTTCCACACTCCCACATTGATAGTAAAACTCCCGAAGAAGCTTTCTCAGGGACAAAACCAGACATCAAAAACTTATAGATATTTGGTTGTCACGTATACATACATATACCAAAAGAAAAGAGAACAAAGTTAAAACCATCTGGAAAGAAAGGTATTTTTGTAGGATATAGTGAAACCTCAAAACCATACTGAGTATATATACCTAATCAAAATCAGATTGAACTAAGCATGGATGTAATCTTTGAGGAAGACATAGCATTATCTAGAGCTAGAAATTCCTTAGAAGTAGAAACACATGTCTCTCCAGAAGAAAATTTTACACTTGAGATTCAGAGGGAGTATTCTGAGGAAGAAGAAAATAAGGAACATCCCTCAATGTTATAAAATTTCAAAAAGAGACCTCTCTGGGCCACTAAGATAATAGAAGAAGCAAAGTATTATGGAGCTCCTTGAGGGACATTTAGGGAAAGTAAAAGACCCTCACAATTATCTAGCTATGTATCCCTAATGAGTGAACTCTCAAAATCAGAACTTGCAAATGTTCTAGATGCCATTCAGCAGTAAGTATGGAAAGATGCCATGACAAAAGAATATCAGTCTATTATAAAGAATAATGCATGGGACATTGTGCCTAGACCTAAAGAGAAATCAATAGTCACCTCTAAATGGTCATTCAAGATCAAACATGTTGCATATGGCAGTATAGAGAAGTACAAAGCAAGGTTTGTAGCCAGAGGCTTTCAAAAAAGGAAGGGATTAACTATGAATAAATTTTTTCTCCTGTTGCTCGATACACTTCAGGTTGAACAGTCCTACCCATTGTAGCTACTAAATGATGGAAAGTGCATCACATGGATGTAAAGACTGCCTTCTTAAATGAAACCATTGAAGAAGTGACGCGGTGCAATATGAAAAATGCTAGAATGGATAGTACAAACCTACACAAGCAACAACAATACACAACAAGAGAATGCACAAATAGAATTTTCATTCAACATGCCCAACTATAAGGCCTTCTGGGTTATGTCCAAATACAATCCATTACAATAGTAATTATGTAATCCTCTAGCTAGTCCAGCTTTACGACACATCAACAACTAGTAGAAACACTAAGGCAGATCTAAAATTGAGCTGGCAAGCTAGCAAGAAATCTTCTTGTTTCTAAGTATGAAAATCACTAGCTCTGCTATTACAAATATCAGACAAACAATCTGATCTTCAAGATCTCACAGGATCCCATCACTATTTCCTGACCCATTTTGCCTCAAACAACTACCCAAACCTTCCTTAAATACATTTCTTCAACCACAAGTCAGTTTGAAGAAATAAATAAATCCTAAAACCCAGTCGAATTCTATAACAAACAATTATTAGATGCAATACAAGTCAGCTCTCAAATAGCCTTACAAATAATCAATTGTCCATGTCAGCCTCTAGATCCACATAGGAGAATGCAACATAAGCTACCAACATTAAATACATCAAGTTGGCCAACCAAATCTCCAAGAACTCCAGTCGGTAATCCGAACTATCAAGCACCAGTAAAAACAACTGAGCAAGCTAGGCATCATCGAACAAGCATGTCGATTGACCACCACAAGCATTGCTGAGCATAGAATCTACCGAGCACCAAAAGTTTTTTACCGAGTTCCCTTCAATGACTGAGCTACTCAATGACCGAGCCCCTTGGTCAAAGTTGCAACCGAGTAAGATAGAAACACTCCAACACACCAACATACATGATTGCCAACTACCTTAGGATGCTCATGCATCAGACACCCCAAGTGCGAAAAGATGTTCTCAATGGTTGGAAGAACATCTTTTGGGATTCAAAACATAAACCCCGAACTGGTTCTTCACATACATGTCCTCCAAGTGCTCAAATTGCACATTTTTCCACTTCTTCTTTCTCTGCATTTTCAAGTCTTTCCTCGATAATTCACCAGTCTGTTCTCTATACTGATCTCCAATCCTTTCAAGATCCCCTAAGTCAACTCGGCTCCCAATACTCAGGGTCCTCCTACCGAGTGTTGTATCTAGCAAAGGCATCAGGGAGAACTTCATGCCACTCTTCTCAATAGAAAACACATTCTTGATACAGTCATGCACATCCTTGCAATCATACTTCCAAGGTCTACTAAGCAATATGTGACAACTACTCATGTCCACAGTATCACACAACACTTGATCCTTATACTGGTCAATCTAAAAATCAACAAGACAATGCACAAATAGAATTTTCATTCAACATGCCCGACTGTAAGGCCTTCCAAGTTATGACCAAATACAATCAATTACAATAGTAATTTTGTAATCCCCTAGCTAGTCCAGCTCTGCAACACATCAAAAAATGGTAGAAACGCTAAGGCAGATCTAAACTTGAGCTTGCAAGCCACCAAGCATTCCCCTTGTTTCCAAGTATGCAAACCACTAGCTCTGCTATTATAAATATCAGACAAACAATATGATCTTCAAGATCTCGTAGGATCCCATCACTATTTCCTGACCCATTATGCCTCAAACAACTACCCAGTCAAATCTTCCTTAAATACATTTCTTCAACCACAAGTCGGCTAGAAGAAAGAAATAAATCCTAAAACCCAATCAACTTCTATAACAAACCATTATTAAATGCAATACAAGTCAGCTTTCAAATAGCCTTACAAATAATTAATTATGCATGTTGGCCTCTAGATCCACATAGGAGAATGAAACATAAGCTACCAACATTAAATACATCAAGTCATCCAACCAAATCTCCAAGAACTCTAGTCAGTAAGCCAAACTACTGAGCGCCAGTAAAAACAACCGAGCAAGCTAGGCATCATTGAGCAAGCACGTCGACTGAGAACCACAAGCATCATCGAGCACCAAAAGTTTTTTACCAAGTTCTCTTTAGTGATCAAACTCCTTAATGACCAAGCCCCTTAGTCAAAGCTACAATTGAGTAACATAGAAACACTCCAACACACCAACACACAAACATACAGGATTGACAACTACCCTAGGATGCTCCTACATCAAGAAGAAGTATACCTAGAGAAACCTGAAGGGTTTGAGATTCACAATTCCAAAACTCATGTGTGAAAACTAAAGAAAGCCTTATATGGACTTAAACAAGCTCCTATAGCTTGGTATGAGAGGATTGATAATTATCTTATGAAGTTAGGATTTTCCAAAAATGATACTGACCCAAATCTCTACTTCAAACAAAACAAACGTGATATGTTGATATTAATTCTATATGTTGATGATTTATTGATTACAGGAGAGGATCACCTTATTCACCAATGCAAGAAGGATTTAGCCAAAGAATTTGATATGAAAGACTTAGGTCTATTACACTACTTTCTTGGTTTAGAAGTCTGGCAAAAATCAGATAGTATCATCATGAATCAAGGAAAATACACTCTTGACATTTTGAAGAGATTTGGTATGTTAAACTATAGACCAATGTCATCACCCATGGAAACTAATTTTCATAAGCTAAAAGAAGTAGCAACATAATCCTCACTTGCAAATCAAACTCTATACATGCAGATAATAGGTTCCCTGATGTACTTGGTAAATACCAAACCAAATATTTGCTTTGCAGTAAATGCCTTAAGTCAGTTGATGTGTGAACTTAAAGAGATTCATCTCATTGTTGTAAAACATATATTGAGGTATCTTCAGGGTACTCTAAACTATGGACTTAAATATAAAAAGATAGACTTGGACCTTCATGGATTCACTAACTTAGATTGGGCTGGAAGTGTGACCAATCGAAAAAGAACCTTAGGATGTTGTTTGAGTTTGGGATTAGCTATGGTATCATGGATTAGTATAAAACAATATTCAATAGCTCAAATTTCTACAGAGGCTGAATACATTGCATCTTCGATGGCTTCTAGAGAAACAATATGGCTCAGAAAATTACTTGCTGGGTTATTTGGTAAACCGTTAAAACCAACTACTATCCATTGTGATAACCAGAGTCACATCAAGTTATTAGTGAATCTAATGTTTCATGATAGATCCAAGCATGTTGAGATTCCTTATCACAATGTTTGAGATATGGTTGAAAGGAAAGTCATGATTCAGTTGAAATATATTAGTACAGGAGATCAAACTGCATATATTCTTACCAAAGCACTTCCCAAGGTAAAAGTTGATCACTTAAGGAAAAATCTAGGTATGGTTGTAATATAATTTTTAATTTGTATTAATATAATAAAGATGTTTAATGTGTAAAATTCTTATGGGATCATCCAATATCCTGTGTACATTTATGAGAGGTGACGACCTCTTAGATAATGAACACTTGTATTTGATGTTACAAGGTGATGATCTTGTAATGGAGATTCATTATGGTAGACTTTTGATATGTCAGTGCACATACCATAATAGGGTTATATGTAAGGGGAATGTAATGTTATCAAATTACTATATCCTTGTATCACAATATGAGGTGATATGAAAATCAGGTATCACGTTCTAAGGTGATTCCTCATATCACGATCTAAGGTGATGTGAAAACTAGGTATCACAATCTAAGATGGTTCCTCATATTACGATCTAAGGTAATATGTAAAAATCAGGTATCACAAGTTAAGGTGTGTATCATCTTAAAATGGAAGTACTTCTATGATAAGAGTGTTTAGCCCTCTGAGTAAGTGGTCTGGGGTCATGTCAAGCACCTTGATTAGGTCTTTGCATGGATCTGGTTGTTTCCCCCTATTCTTCTTCTCTCTCTCTCTCTATTTCCAACCTATTTTCTGGAAACTTCCTTTGAGAACCTAGAGTTTTTGGCCTCCTAGGCCAAGGATGACCTAGAGGGTCAAGGATGACCTAGTCCCTAACCTAGGTTAGAGATGACCTCATCCCTGACCTAGGCCAGAGACTACCTTGTCCTTGACCCCTGTTTCAAATTTCAATTTCTGGAAGTTCCGGGATGTCGGGTTTCAGAAAGTTTTATTTTCCCGCTTCTGGGTCGGCCATTTTGGGTTTTGAAATGGTAAATCCTTAAATTTCATTTAATCTAGGTCCATTTCTAGGGGTTAAGGTTAATTGGGATTTAATTCTCCAATGTCAGCCTTCTCTAGAGGTTTGTGCCCTAGATCACTATAAAAGGAAGCCTTCCTCTCTCATTTTATCATCTCTTTTCACAATCAAGCAATTGCATCCAATTTTCATAAGCTTTTGCAATCAAGCAAGCAAGAAGGAGAAGGAAAGAAAGAAATCATTCATTCATCTTCAAGCCAAGCATTCAAGCATTCATCAAGGAGATCCATTGTTAGATATTGAAGGATTTAATCTCTTTGGAGCCCCCTTGAAGATTTCTCCATCCACATTCATCCAAGCCTCTTCCTATGCAAAGATACATTCAAGATTGGTGTTGAAGATCTAATGCCATTGATTTGAGACATCCTACATACTTCTACATTCACTTCAAGCATCCCTACTTGTGGATTCAAGGATTCGAATCTCCTACAACGACTTCAACATAAGCAAGGTGAATAGTTCCATTTACTTTGTTTATGCATATTACTATTTCAATTCAATTTCAATGTTAATTCCTAAATTGGGGTTTGACCAAGGAAAAACCCCCATCCAAACAAACAAAACCATTTTTCTTGTAGGTACAAGTACAAGACAATGAATTGAAGTTCAGATCTGGATACCCTTTTCGACGAACTTCTGAGATCCGTGAACAAAATTTCCGTCAGAGCTCTGAAGGGTAGGATCCTGCCCCGGGGTAAGACCTTTCCCCGCTATCTGGGTCAAGGACGACCTGCTTCCAGAAAGACAAAAGTTTTCTGGGTTTTCTCTGTCTCGACATTTCCAGTTTGAAACAGGTTGCAAAATTTCCTGATATTGTGCACATACATCATAAATCAGTGTTTTCCAGATTTACCCTATTTTGAGGTTAGTATTTTCCTTTTATTCATTTTAGATTTCAAGTACATACTTTTTATAGTAGATTATAGGATTTTCTCCTTTCTTCATATTCTCCATTGTTTGATTCTTTTGTGCATTGATCACCTCATTGTGATTAATCCATTTGGATCTTTACTTTTGGGAATTTGGATTAAGGATAGGTCCTATATTCCACCCCTATATCATACATCTTACCCCTATTCAAATCAACCACTATTTCATATCATTCATTTTGGTAAACCACTATTTCATATCATTCATTTTGGTAAACAACTATTTCATATCATTCATTTTGGTGATCCTGACATACTTACCCTCTTTTCTTTTGTGGAATTAGATGCCCTATTATGTTTTGTGGTGTTAGATTTCCCTTTATATTATCTTGTTGATGTTAGATTTGTCTTTTATGTTAAATCTTGCATGCTAATTATATTTCTTGCTTCTATATTTCAAAAATACAAAAAAATTACAAAATCTCTTTCAAAATACAAAAAATTTCATGCTGTATGTTTTCTTAGTTTAGTTCATTTGCATTGCATTAGTTTATGAGCTTTACTACTACTAGTTCTACTTATAAAATTCTGGTTAGAAGAAGTTGTAGACTCATGGATGCCTTTGATCCTGAATCTTCCTCTCCTTTTCTTAGGATCCCGGATGATAATTTGATTCTTCATGGTTCCAATCCTATTATGGAGAAAAAATCTTCTCACTCATCTCATGATGAGGATGATGCTTTAAGAGTTCCTCCTGAACAAATCCAAAAAATTTCAACTGAACTTGATAAAATGGGTAATTGGCTTATTCAAGAAAACCATAATCAAGATTCTATTCAAGCTATAGAGGCTCTTAAGAAAGTTCTTCATGATAGTGATCAAGGTGTTAACCTCTTGCGTGGTATTACCCATCTCCTGCATTCAAATGTTAAACCTTTATCTCAAGAGGCTCAAGATTTAGGGTTGATTCCTCCTATCACTAGTGTAGAACCTTCTTTTATTCCTTTACCTAGTGTTCCTACCTATACTCCTTTAGTGACTGTGACAGTTCCCTCTATTCCTATAAGTGTTCCTCCTATTTCCCTTCCTACACCACAACCTTCTTATCATAATGTTCCTTTTACCTATGCCAATCCTCTTCCAACTATAGTTCCAAGTGTTCCTCTAGTTGTGTCTTTTATTCCTGGAGCTTCTTACACTTTACGTAGTATTTCTAATATTGCTACTCCTCCTATTTCCTCTAATGATTCAACAATCATCAGTTTGGCTCAAACTGTGTCATCCTTACAACAACAACTTTCATCCTTGACTCAAAACAAGTTTAGTATTCCTACATGTGACATGGGAAGTCCTTTGTCCCTTGACATCATTTGTACTCCTATTCCCCAACAAGTCAACATGCCTCATCTTGAGAATTACAACGGAAAAGGAGACCCCGTTCATCATGTTAAAACATTTCAAATCCTTTGTAGTGATTATGCTCATGACCATATGATTTTAGCCAAGTTGTTTGCTAGAAATTTTCATGACAAGGCCTTACAATGGTATTCTTCTTTGCCTCCTTATTCTAATGACTCTTTTCCAAAACTTGCTAATGCTTTTATTCAACAATTTCAAAACAACATTGGCCCGCAAGTGTCTTTGACTGATTTGATGCATTGTAAACAAAGTGCTAAAGAAAAATTGACTCAATTCATTGGTAGATTTAAGCATTTACATGCTCAGATTTCCAATCTTATTGCTGATATTGATATTCAACGTATGTTTATTTCAAATTTGCAAAAGGATATTAGAGATAAAATTCTGCTTACTGAATTTACCTCTTTTCAACAACTTTGTGCAGCACTTCATCATTATCAATTACAAGTGAGTCAATTTGAGAGCAACAGTCCAATGGCTCCTATTCTAGTTGATAAAAGTGATGCTGCTCTCCTAATCCAAACAAATTTAAAAAATTCAACAACTATGTCAAAATAAACAAACAAGCAAATGCAGTTGCTGTTGCATCTCACAATGCCACTTCTGCATCCACTGCTTTTCAATTAAATCGTACATTTACTCCTCTTTCTAAATCTTTACATTCTATTATGAATAGGTTGTTAACTGCTAATATGATTACTTTACCTCCTATTCGACCTCTTTTACCTGCTACGATTGCATCTAAATCTTTTGATCCTAAAGCTTTTTGTCAATATCATTGTCAGAATGGTCATGATACTGAGAAATGTTATTCTTTAAAACATAAGGTTCAAGGCTTAATTTATTCTAATGCCTTATCTGTTGATAATCTTGATGGTAGTGGGAAAAAAATTGTCTCTCCTCCGAATCAAAATCTTCAAATCTATACAAATCCTTTACCTGGGCATGATACTAATACCATTGCTCAACCATCTTCTATGGAAATTGTGTATGATTCAAGATGGATGGTCTTAATCAGATTGTTAATCAAGTAGAGCATGTTGTTCAACATGTATCTCCATCTCAACCTCAACCAAAACCTAAGCCAAAATTGAAAACTCAACCTAAACCTCAACAACAACCTAAGAATAAAAGACCTCAGGAAATTTTGATTACCTTTTATGATTCTGAGACTATTAAAGCTCCTGATGGTCCCCTTTACATTTATGCTAGGATTTCCTGGATACCTAATCTTGGTTGTCTTGTTGATCCTACATCCTTAGTCAATGTTATTACCGAAGAAAATCTTTTTATGAAAAATTTGCAACGTGATTCTTATGATACATCTGATGTGTGGATTCAAACTTGTAATGATTTTATTTATCCATCATTTGGTTCTATTAACTTTTCGGTTGAACTTTGTGGTAAAATTGTGAACACCACCTTTGTTGTTGTTCCTACTTCTGATCAATTTCAACTTAAGCTAGGTTTTCCTTGGTTGAATGCCATGCATGTTGTTGCTTCACCTATCCATAAATGTCTTAAATTTTCTTATGATGAAGAAGTGAAGATGGTTAATCATAGTTTAAATCAACCTTCTAGGCCCAGAGATTGTGCTACTCTTGACTTCTTTTGGCCTTCATTACCTATTTCATGTCCTTCTCGACCTGATAATCTTTTCCGCTCATATCAAGCCTATAAGCATCATAAGATTCTCAAATTAAGTGTACCTCTGATGGATCTTAATCATGGTCTTTTGCCTACACCTTCTATACCTCCTTTATCCATGTCTTCTACATCTATTAATCAAGTTCCTACTATTGATCGTCTGACTATTGATAATCCTATTGATATTCCTAAAGAAACTGTGAAGGATCCTGTGAATTTTCCTCCTAGTTCTCAACATATTTCAAGTAAAGTAAAACGCAATCAATCTGCTAATGAACGTCATAAGAAACGTTGTGCTCAAGATAAAGCTCCTAATTCTGTTCTTCAAAATTCTTTACTTTCTTCTGATAAGCCTATGCTTTCTGTTAAGATGCATGATTATGATGATCCTATTCATATCTTAGATCCTATTTTGATTAATCTAGATGAAGAAGATACTCTTGATGATGTTGATGATGAATATGAGAATATTGAAATTGACATTGATTTATCTAATATTCTTTCATCACAATTGACACTTACACCTAGTATCGAACATTGTGATTCTCAAGAGGATCCTTGTTTGGAACTGGCTATCATTCCTACTGTGTTGGATATAGTCCCTCTTGTGAGTTACCCACCTTCCCTAAATGATATAGAATGAGATTGGGAGAGTAGGTGGCACGCTTGATCGACTTGTCCTTTATGGTAGCTTTTTTGTGTGTTTTTCTATTGTATTGTGCTTCTCCCGTGATGTGTTTGCTAAATGTTGTTAGATCTTTTATACGACCCTTGATACTTTGTTGGCACAAGGTGATAACATAATCAAACCTATTGTACAATTCCTCTATATGTATCTCTATTCTTCTATATGTTGTTTCATGTTATGTTGTAAATGTGCTATTGTTCATAAATGTTTCCTTGTGTAATTTTCTTGGATCCGCGACTTGGTAGCACTGATTCTTTTTGGTCTCTAGGGCATGGTCTGAAAAGATTCTTCTTTGTATATCTTATGTGATCTTTCCTCCTTTGTGATTGTAGTTCTATTTTCTTTGGAGAATGATGAAAATTCATTTGCAATAATATCATATATATATTATCTTATGATCATATTGACCCCACGATAGGTAGATCCCTTATGTGTTCTCTGTATGTTTATCTGGTATTTCCCTTGATTTATCTTCAGCTGGGGGCATCTCATAGTGGAAACGTAATCAATGGAGTTGTTTATGTTTCTGTTAAAGCCATTGCTCCTATTAAAGTGTTAGCAATGACTTTAACGTGGGGGCATACACTCTGCTCACCTATTGCACACACACACTTTTTCGATATACATATATTATTTTTCAAGATACCTTTTCTCCCTTTTTGGATTAGCGACTAATCCTTAAAGCATGGATTTATATTTTAGGATCTCTTGATCCCTCCAGTTTCAAATTTTTTTGATCCCTTAAGGTCAAAGGTGTCCTTAAGATTGGATCTCTTTTGTTTTTAGTTTTACTCTTATGGAATAGAATATTCCTAAGGGTGAATCCTTGATGGGTTGACTAGTGAGTAGCCACATTCACTAGGCAGTTCAATTCCATCTTTCCAGTTGCACTGTTTTCTTGTGTGGTTCACAATGGGACATAAGTTCTCATTGGGTGAGATAATCACACACGCACACTCTCTCTCTCTCTAGATATGTCTCTCTTATTGTGATCTTGGAGTTGATGAAGACTTGAGTCCTTGGGGGCTTGAGGTTTCTCTTTGTCCCTTTGATTATGATAAGATTATCTTTTCATTATGATTTCCTTTACCAAGAGTTTGCATAATGTCCATACTCTTGCTAAAGTGAGGGCTTAATGTATCATCTTAAAATGGAAGCACTTCCATGATAAGAGTGTTTATCCCTCTGAGTAAGTGGTTAGGGTCATGTCAAGTGCCTTGATTAGGTCTTTGCATGGATTTGGTTGTTTCCCCCTATTCTTCTCTCTCTCTCTCTCTCTCTCTCTCTCTCTTTGTTTCCAACCTATTTTTTGGCAACTTCCTCTGAGAACCTGGAGTTTTGGCCTCCTGGGTCAAGGATGACTTGGAGGGTCAAGGAGGACCTAGTCCCTGACCTAGGTCAGAGACGACCTCATCCCTGACCTAGGGAAAAGACTACCTTGTCCCTAATCCTATTTCAAATTTTAGTTTTTGGAAGTTCCGGGATGTCGAGTTTCAAAAAGTTTTATTTTCTTGCTTCTGAGATGGCCATTTCGGGTTTTGGAATGGTAAATCCTTAAATTGCATTTAATCTAGGTCTATTTCTAGGGGTTAAGGTTAATTGTGATTTAATTCTCCAATGTCGGCCTTCTCTAGAGGTTTGTGCCCTAGATCACTATAAAAGGAAGCCTCCCTCTCTCATTTTCTCCATCTCTTTTCACAATCAAGCAATTGCATCCAATTTTCATAAGATTTTGCAATCAAGCAAGCAAGAAGTAGAAGGAAAGAAAGAAAGCATTCATTCATCTTCAAGCCAAGAATTCAAGCATTCAAGCATTCATCAAGGAGATCCATTGTTAGCTATTGAAGGATTTAATCTCTTTGGAGCCCCCTTGAAGATTTCTCCATCCACATTCATCCAAGCCTCTTCCTATGAAAAGATACATTCAAGATTGGTGTTGAAGATCTAATGCCATTGATTTGAGACATCCTACATACTTCTACATTCACTTCGAGCATCCCCACTTGTGGATTCAAGGATTTGAATCCCCTACAAGGTCTTCAACATAAGCAAGGTGAATAGTTCCATTTACTTTGTTTATGCATATTGTTAGGAATAAGGTGTCTCAACCTTGGATAATTCCTATTCTTATTATTTGTTTTGTAAATGTATTTTTTGCAAATAATGAAATTAAGTGTGAGTGTACATGTCTAGTTGGCATGTTGATGTGTCACTCCACTTGATGTGTCAACATCTTGTGTGTAAGGAGATCATGACTGAAACGGTCATGACATATTCCTATGACGCGTAAGAAATATTTAAGGAATGTGCTATGACAGGTGTAAGAGCATCTTATGACTTGGGCCTATTTGGGCACCCAAGAAGAAGTGGTTGGTGTGTGTAAGAGAATATGCCAAAAATAGGTTGGTATGATAGATTCTCTTACACTTCTCTTGTGATTGTTACTTTTGGTGGATTCTATGACAAGCTGTCACAGTCTATTCTAGGGATGGATGCCTATTCTTGGGATTACATGTAACAATTGTGTACATGTGGCTTTGTGCATGGGTCTTGGTGGTTGGACGCCAAACTCCTTTTTTGGGTATTTGTTGGGTCCTGAGGAGTCTATATATATGATGCTACTTCTATGGGAGAGACATAAGTTTGATAAGTTTTACTAGTCTCTCATCTCCTAAAAGAACTTGCATTGCAAGTGTGTTGTAGTCTTTGTGTTGAAGATAATACATTGTGCAGGTTTTGGAGGGGTGGGGTTTTTTTACCGAAAGGTTTTTCCCCACCGGCATATCTTTGTGTTTATGTGTTTCAATCTTCTCTATCTATTTTCTGTATGCATGGTATATGGCTGCAATATCTTTGTTAAAGTAGTTAACGAATCTGAAATTGTAAGGATTTAAAAAGAATTTGCACAATACTTTCCTTTAGAGATTAGTGTAGGAAGCTGTTTCTGCACCTGAGTTTCCTTACAAGTGGTATCAGAGCCTGATCAACTTTTGATCCTAGTTGTTGGGTATGATTTTTTGAGCTAATCTCAAGTTGAGTGGGAGTTTTGTGCAGAGCATTCTGAATCTTATTTGCTGATTGAGATGGCAAGTTCCTCATACAGTAGAATGGAGGTGGAGAAATTTAATGGCACTAATTTTGACTTGTGGAAACTCAAGATGGAAGACATGCTTGAAGACCGTGATCTATGGGAGGCTACTTCACTTGATGTGAAACCTGCAACGATATCACAAGTAGATTGGGAGATCAAGGATCGGAAGGCTAAGGGTCTCATCAGACTCTATCTAGTAGATGCCATTCTTTTGAATGTTCTTGATGAGACTGCTGCAAATTCTTTGTGGCAATGACTTGGGTCTGTGTATCAAGCCAAATCTCTGGTGAATAAGTTGTTCCTGAGAAAGAAGTTTTATTCTTTAAGAATGGATGAAGGTGGATCCATAACTGATCAACTCAACGCATTCAATTTATTGATTGCACAGTTGGCATCATCTGGTGCCAAGATCGAGGAGGAGGATCGTTGTATGACCCTACTTTATTCCTTGCCAGATTCACGGGACCATCTTGTGATGGCTCTCAAAAGTACTATAGTCACATTCTGTATGGATGATGTGGTGTCTTCACTGCTATCTGAGGAGATGTGAAGAAATACTTCAGATTCGTCTAAGGAAGCCCTTGCTATTCGCGGGAGATCCAACGACAAAGGAAAGCAGAATGACAACAAGTCAAAGAAGGGTAGATCCAAATCTTGTGGGAGTTCTAAGACTCCTAGAAAGTCCAAGGAGAAATGTTGGAACTGTGATAAAATTGGGCACATCTGGAGGGACTACAAAGAACCGAAGAAGAGTAAGAAAGGCTCAGATTCAGCTTTAAAAAAATCTCAAGAAGATGGAGATGCTTTTATTGCAGCTTTGGCAGCCCATGCATCTGATGATGTGTGGTTGGTAGACTCGGGTGCTTCTTTTCACATGACCTCTCATCAGAACTGGTTCTTGAAATATGAAGAGTTCGATGGTGGAAAGGTGTACTTGGATGATGATTCTCACCTAAAGATAGTTGGACACGAAAGGGTCACTATTAGATTTCCTAATGGACGAGTAAAGGGAATCAACAGAGTTATGCACATTCTGGGTTTGGCACGAAACCTATTATCTATAAGTATGCTAAATGATGTAGGTGTGCAGGTTGTCTTTTCGAAAGATGGATGCAAGATGATGAGAGGTTCTATGGTGCTTGCTAGAGGTACTAGGAGAGGTACTTTGTTTCATCTTGAAGAATGCATTGCTTAGTGCAATAGTTCTTCTATTTCAAAGAAGAGAGCAGCTATCACTTCATCCCCACCATCTGAACAAGCAGTAAAGAAGACTATGGCAATGGGTTCCGATGGCAGTGCAGTAAGTGTACCTAAGGGTGCAAACACTTTGGAAGGCAAGCTTCCTGCAAAAAAGATGATGTTGTGGCATATGAGATTTGGCCACATTGGTGAGAAGGGTCTTAGGACCCTGAAGAATAAAAACCTCGTTGAGGGGTTAAATGATTGCAATCTTGAGTTTGACTTCTGCAAACAATGTGTCTATGGTAAACAAAATCATGTTCAGTTTTACTCTAGTTCTCACAAATCTTCTGATGTTTTGGATCTTATTCATTCTGATGTATTTGGTCCTGTAAAAGTTCCTTCAATCTCCAAGTCTATATTTTTTGTATCTTTCATAGATGATTACAATAGAAGGACATGGATTTATTTCCTTAAAAGTAAGACACAAGTCTTTAGTTGGTTCAAGGAATTTAAAGCCCTTGTAGAGAATCAGACTAGTAAGAAGATTAAGTGTGTGAGAACTGACAATGGTGGTGAGTTTTGCTCAACAGAGTTTGAAAAGTTTTGTAAAGAATGAGGTATCGAGAGGCATAAGACAACTCTTTATACCCCACAACAAAATGGAGTTGCAGAGAGAATGAACATGCCACTGATGGAGAAGGCTAGGAGTATGCTTAGTGGAGCTGGTTTAGAACAAAGGTTTTGGGCCAAAGCTGTGGCCACTGCTTGCTATCTGGTTAACAGATCTCCTACATCAACTCTTGTTGGTAAGACACCCATGGAGGTGTGGTCTAGTAAGAAGCCTTCAATTAGACATCTTCATGTTTTTGGTTGTGAAGCTTATGCACATGTTCCAAAGGAGAAAAGATCTAAGTTGGAAAACAAAGCTATTAAATGTATTTTCATCGGATACAGTGTTGGTGTGAAAGGATACAAGCTTTGGGATCCTGTGACTAGTAAGGTGTTGTATAGTAGAAATGTTATTTTTAGAGAGCTAACATCTTCTCCTATTGTGCTACAACCAGATGAAAAAGAAAAGGAAAAAGATGTTGTTCAGTTGCCTCCTACCCCTGAGAAGACTGAACAGAGAGACCATGTTGGGCCTAATGATGAGGAGAGCTCTAGTAGCTTTGATAGTTTGGAAGAAGAGGAAGAACAACCTCAACCTCAGCCCTTGACGAGATCCATGAGAGAAAGAAAGCAACTAGAAAGGTTTGGTTATTCTATGTTAGATTCCAGCTGTGCCTTTGCTTTGATTACTAACACTGATGAGCCTAGATCTGTGAAAGAGGCTTTGGGCATGGAAGATGTAGGTTCCTGGATTGAGGCTATGGATGATGAGATGGCTTCATTGGAGAAAAACAAAACTTGGGACCTTGTACCTTTTCCTAAAGGGAGAAAATCTGTTGGCTGTAAATGGGTGTTCAAGAAGAAATTCTGTGCAGATGGCAGTGTTGAAAGGTACAAAGCTAGATTGGTTGCAAAGGGGTATTCAAAGGTAGAGGGAATAGATTATGGTGAAATATTCTCTCCTATTGCAAAGTTGACATCCATTAGATTTCTGTTATCTCTTGCTGCATCATATGATTTAGAGATAGAACAGATGGATGTGAAGACAACTTTCCTTCATGGTGATTTGGAGGAAGAGATTTATATGTCATAGCTTGAGCACTACATTGTTAAAGGTAAAGAATCCTTAGTTTGCAGATTAAAGAAATCTCTATATGGTTTGAAGCAATCTCCTAGGATGTGGTACCTTAAGTTTGATGCCTTTGTGTTGTCAATTGGATTTGTAAGATCGAAATCAGATCATTGTGTTTATTTCAGAGTTGAAAATGATTGCCTTCTTATTGTTGCAGTATATGTTGATGATATGTTGCTGTTTGGGAAGGGTAAGGGTATGATTTTTGATTTTAAATCTTAGTTGTCAGCACAGTTTGAGATGAAAGATCTTGGGGTAGCTAGGTACATTTTGGGTATGGAAATCAGTAGAGACAGGTCTAACAGAAAACTTTGGTCGAGTCAGAGTAAGTATGTGAAGTCTATGTTGGATAGGTTCAACATGATAGATTGTAGACCACTTTGTGTTCCTGTTTCCGTGGCAACAAAGTTATCTATAGATGATTGTCCAAAATCTCCTAGTGAGGTTGAGGACATGAGTAGAGTACCTTACGCTAGTGCAGTTGGCAGTCTTATGTATGCTATGGTCTATACTAGACCAGACATTGCCCAAGCAGTGGGAATCCTAAGTCAGTTTATGGCTAACCCTGGACGGGTACATTGGGATGCAGTTAAGTGAGTATTCAGATATTTGAGGGGTACATCAGATTACTCCATATGTTATCATGGTAACTCTTCTGGATCTCCGCATTTAGTTTGTATTCGTGGGTTTGTGGATTCAGATTGGGTAGGTGATATTGATAGCAGGAGATCCACCAGTGCTTATGTGTTCACTATGTTTGGTGGTGCCTTTAGTTGGATGAGTAAGCGACAACCTGTGGTTGCTTTGTCCACTACAGAAGTTGAGTACATGGCTACTACTCATGCTTGTAAGGAAGCCATTTGGCTTAGGAGATTATGTTTTGATGTTGGTGTTGATGCAGACCAGATTACTATTTGGTGTGACAGTCAAAGCACTATTTGCCTTGCAAAGAATCCAACTTTCCATGCCAGAACGAAGCACATTGATGTGCAGTTTCACTTTGTGAGAGATATGGTGGAAGATGGAAAGGTAAATTTAGAGAAGGTAGATACTGTGAAGAATGTTGCAGATGCATTAATGAAACCAGTGGGCACTGAGAAGTTCAGATGGTGTTTGGAGACTATGGGCCTTTTGGCCTATAGCGGTTAAGTTCCTGTTGCTCTTACAAGGTGTTTGACAAGTGGGAGAATGTTAGGAATAAGGTATCTCAATCTTAGATAATTCCTATTCTTATTATTTGTTTTGTAAATGTATTTTTTGCAAATAATGAAATTAAGTGTGAGTGTACATGTCTAGTTGGCATGTTGACGTATCACTCCACTTGATGTGTCAGCATCTTGTGCATAAGGAGATCATGACTGAAACGGTCATGATGGATTCCTATGACGCGTAAGAACTATTTAAGGAATGTGCTATGACAGGTGTAAGAGCATCTTATGACTTGGGCCTATTTGGGCGCCCAAGAAGAAGTGGTTGGTGTGTGTAAGAGAATATGCCAAAAATAGGTTGGTATGATAGATTCTCTTACACTTCTCTTGTGACCTTTATTTTTGGCGGATTCTATGACAAGCTGTCATAGTCTATTCTAGGGATGGACAACTATTCTTGGGATTGCATGTAACAATTGTGTACATGTGGCTTTGTGCATGGGTCTTGGTGGTTGGACGCCAAACTCCTTTTTTGGGTATTTGTTGGGTCCTGAGGAGTCTATATATATGATGTTGCTTCTATGGGAGAGACATAAGTTTGATAAGTTTTACTAGTCTCTCATCTCCTGAAAGAACTTGCATTGCAAGTGTGTTGTAGTCTTTGTGTTGAAGATAATACATTGTGCAGGTTTTGGAGGGGTGGGGTTGTTTTATCGAAAAGTTTTTCCCCACCAACATATCTTTGTGTTTATGTGTTTCAATCTTCTCTATCTATTTTCTGTATGCATGGTATATGGCTGCAATATCTTTGTTAAAGTAGTTAACGAATCTGAAATTGTAAGGATTTAAAAAGAATTTGCACAATAATTTCCTTTAGAGATTAGTGTAGGAAGCTGTTTCCACACCTGAGTTTCCTTACACATATTACTATTTCAATTCAATTTCAAGGTTAATTCCTAAATTGGGGTTTGACCAAGGCAAATCCCCCATCCAAACAAACAAAACCATTTTTCTTGTAGGTACAGGTACAAGACAACGAATTGAAGTTCAGATCTGGATACCCTTTTCGGTGAACTTCCGAGATCCGTGAACAGAATTTCCATCAGAGCTCTGAGGGGCAGGATCTTGCCTCGAGGTAAGACCTTGCCCCGCTATTTGGGTCAAGGACGACCTGCTTCCAGAAAGACAAAAGTTTTATGGGTTTTCTCTGTCTCGACATTTCTAGTCTTGAACAAGTTGTAGAATTTCTGAATATTGTGCACAGACATCAGAAATAAGTGTTTTCCATATTTACCCTATTTTGAGGTTAGTATTTGCCTTTTATTCATTTCAGATTTCAAGTACATACTTTTTATAGTAGATTATATAATTTTCTCCTTTCTTCAAATTCTCCATTGTTTGATTCTTTTGTGCATTGATCACCTCATTGTGATTAATCCATTTGGATCTTTCCTTTTGGGAATTTGGATTAAGGATAGGTCCTATATTCCACCCCTATATCATACATCTTACCCCTATTCAAATCAACCACTATTTCATATCATTAATTTTGGTAAACAACTATTTCATATCATTCAAGGTGATTCCTCACTTCACAAGTTAAGGTGATTCCTCACTTCATGAGTTAAGGTGATGTGCAAAATAGTTATCATCTACATGATGATTCCTCATATTACATTATATCACAGGGAAAAAGGAAAGGAAAGGAAAGGTCCTTTTATAGTCCATGACACCAGCCATATGTTTTTGGGTCTACATATGGTGATAGTGATATGGGTCTACCTCGTACTCCTTGCGAGAGGCACCTAACTGCGCTACAAACGAGGCGTACATACCCTACCCCCTTGTGGGATTTGAACTTGTGACCTCTCTTTCAAGAGTACAAGTTCTCCACCACTAGGCCAACTCAGGCTCTACAAGTAAGGTTGTATATGGAAAATTATCCTCCCTAGCTAAAAGGGAGTGTTGGAAATTGATAGCATTGTTTGAATAATTAACTTGAATATATAAAGAATACATATATGTACATATTAATGTATATGTATTTGCTAACACACACACACACACACATTAATATATTTTAAATAATCTATCACTTTATGTACATATTAATGTATATGAAATTAATATTACATATACATTAATATATACATATATATTATTAATATATTTGAAATGCTTTATCAAATACTGATTACATCGGTTTATTAATACTGTCATAGTAAATATAAATACTGATAAGTATCAGTTTGTATAAAGTGTCAATTACGATCAACCAACTTAACCTATAGTTATCGGTGATGGATCATATACTAAGTTGATAGTTATCAACTATTACACCAAGCATCATTTGTGTTAATCGATCATTATCGATATATATGAAATGATATGTATGAAACGTTGGATATTATTTGGATAGTCACGACTTCATGAGTCGTGACTCATTAATAAGTCACGTCTCATCAAGTCATGACTACCCATTATAATATATAATCAATTTCATTCAATTATTTGAAGACATCGAAATATAGAAATCAATAAGTATCAAAGTGTCTTAATTATATATTCACTCTCAGCAACAATACATCTGATATTCAATACTAATATCTATAGAGGTTTATCATATTTTACAGGTAGGAAGCTCCTCTAAAAGATAACAACCTTATGTAGTTCAATTAATCACCTAGAAAAATAATTATAAGCTCTCAAAGAAAGGAACATTTCTTGAAGATTTAATCACCAACTTTGGGTTAGTTGATGCGAGCCTTGACTTGAGCTCCTTCAACAAGATGATTATATATAGTCTATTTTGTTGACCAAAGTCTAACAACACAAAGTTATAGTGAAGGATACAATGGTTGTGTTTCAAGATCAATTATGACCTAATGGAGCTCTCTAATGGCAGATTCCTAATCCCAAAAATAAAAATATAACAAACTATTATCTATATATCATAAAAATGTAGAGGTAAATTTAATCTTTTCAAAGAATCCAATTGATCAAATGGTGGGATGGGATCAAATTCTACACACATTTGACATGTGTTAGAATAAGTTGGCGACTTAGTCAGAAGGTGTTTGCAAAACATTGTTTTAGCTTTGTGTATAGAAAAATGTAATTCCATGTATAATTTAATAAGAAACTAGTCTAAAAAGGATAATATTTGATGAAAGGTTCATTTGGCAAGGAGAAGCAATTAGAAAAGGAGAAAAAATATTGAGTTGACATCATGGCACTATCAAGTCTTTTAAGAGCTTTTTCAAAGTGGGCGCAATGACATTGTTAAAAATATTGAGCAACAAAATTGGCCTCTAGTTGGATATATCCTCCAAATCCCCACTCTTAGGTATGCATTTAATATTACCTTGATGGATAATACTTTCTCAAGATTTTGAGTTATAAGATTCCCAATAAATTATATAAAGTCCATTACAAACAATATTCCAAAGGTTTGTAGACAATTCATGTGGAAATCTATGACATCTACTGGATTTATCATTAGTCATTGAAAATGCTATCTCACAAAGGTCTTCTTGAGTGAGAAGATGATTAAAAAAGACTTAATAAGAAGGTGACATCTTGCAAGGGACCACTTGAGTACATAGTTGAAGAACATTAAATTGCTTAAAGATTGGCTTGTCCATATGCTTGGGTAATGGTAGGACGCTCCTCTAAAAGATGAGAGCCTTATTTAATGCATATAATTATCTAAAAAGAATGATAAACTCTTAAAGAAAGGGAAATTTCTTGGAGACTCTATCACTGACACTAGACTAGTGCAAGTGAGCCTTGACTTGAGCTCTTTTGGCAAGATGATTATATACAATCTATTTTTGTAACAAAGTCTAACAACAAAAAGTTATATTGAAGAGAAAATGGTTGCATTTCAAGCCCAATGATGACCTAATGGAACTCTACGATGGTGGACTCATGATTCCAACAAAAATGAACTAGCCAACTATTGTCTATATATCATAAAAACTTATTTAAGTGATTTTTATTTTTTCAAAAAATCTAATTGATCTAATGGGTTGAGATATGGGTCCAAATTCTAAAGACAACTGTCATGTGTTAGCATAGGTTGATGACTTAGTAAGAAGGTGCTTATTTTTATTTTTTATTTTGTGTATAGAAAATTGTAATCAAATGTATAATTTAATAGGAAACTAGGATAAAAAGGACAAGATTTGACAAATGATTGATTTGGCAAGGAGAAGTAATTAGAAAAGGAGAAAAAATATTGAGTTGACATCACAACACTATCAAGTCTTTTAAGAACTTGTTCAAAATGGGGATAAACAATACTTTACATATATCACATCATTTGATTTTTGATGGTCACCACAATACTAGATCAAAGGGGCCAAATTTATTGTACATAGAAGCCAAGCTTCTCTCTATGATTTTCCACTACATAAGAAGGTACCACACTTTGAGTCAACAAGCCAACACTCAAGAAATATTTTGACAACATTATTGGAAGCATAAACATTAACTATTAATTATCCTTAAAAATGATTATCAACATTCAAGAGAACCTATAATGCTCTATTAGAGGGGTCACATCCTTGGACCACTAAGTGCAATTAGGATTCAAGAGAGAGAAAGGTGAAAACCCCACCATGCACTTTGTGATTGTTGCACAAAAAGTGACTAACTAGTCATGTGATAAGACAAACAACAAAAATCAAAAAGTCTAAAAACTCAGTTGTTTGTAAATAAAGAATATTCAAACTTGCAAATCTTTGTCAATTATAACTTCGTATAAAGAACATTCAAATTTGCAAATCTTTATCAACTATATTATTCTATTTATCTAACACATATTCTTCATCCTCAAAACTACTTAAAAAAAACTCTAAGAAAAAAGATGAAATGACTAAACCAAATTATTTTCAAATTAAAAAAATTAAAATTATTACTACCCATCCCAAATGACCAGTAAATAGATAAATGTAAATTTTTTAATCATAAAAACAATCCCACAAGGCCCAATTTAAATGTAGGACCCAATAATTAGGGTGGATTTAGCAGAAAACCAGCCCGGTTAAGGAAAATATGCCCAAATATAAGAGTGGAAACTTAAAAAAAACAAAAGGTAGAAACTTTGTAGCAGGTTGTACGTTCAAATACTTGTCCATACTTTCCAAGACTGAGATTTGACACCCTTTCCTTTTCTATAATATTTAACCATTGTCCGTAGTTTGTTTTTCCCATAATGTCGATTTCATTAATACTGTACTAACATGTACCAGTTCAATTTTTCAGGTAAATTTCCAACTGTTACCATATTTTGCTTGAGGGTAAGGCAAGCGTCAATTTTATAAATAGTGGTCTGGCATATACCAATTCAATTATTCAAGTAAAATTCAAAATGTTATCATATTTTGGTTGAGGGTAAGGCAAGCTGTCAAATCTGAACTAATCTTGTTCCTTTTCCCCTGCTATTCCAACACTATAAATATGTCCCACAGACATCATGCGTTTACAAAAATAAGAATTCTAACCAGAAACATTCCAATTTTATCTGTAAGAGCAGTTTGGTGGGTGCCTAGTCAAAGGACTCCATCTACCACCTCCACGGTCCCTTAGGAGCACATCTCTCACACTGTTTCATTTCACTTTCATTTCAGGTACATTTCCTCTTCAACTACATGCCTTAACTCATCTTTTTCTCCTATCTTCATGATTCGTTTCACTCTTTATCCTTCCTTTATGTACACACCAGGCCTACTGTACTATGTTTTATCTCCTCTTAATGATTTTTTTCGTTAAAATCTTATACCCATTGGCCACTTTGTTGCAAGCCTTGTGACTGGATTGCAGGATCTTATATAGACTATCTGGAAGAGCTCCTAGGGACATAGATCTTGGACGAAGAGACGATGGTTGCAGGAAAAGGTGCCAAAGGCCTGCTCAATGGGAAATCTTCTTCCTCTGCATCTGCAACTGCTGCTAAGAATAGTACTAATAATGACAAGGCTGATAAGAAGAAGCCCATCTCCCGCTCATCTCGTGCAGGGCTCCAGGTTTCTACTTCGTTTTCAATCCTTATCATGCTGCTAGTGATTAGTTTTAGTACATCTATTGAGTCTTTTGGTATAAGAATGCATGGGTTGAAGTTAGTAGTTCTTGCGTCCAAGATCCATCTTTTTTCTTGTCTAGTGCACAATAGTATGCCATCTGTAAGCCTTTCTTAGTTCATTGTGTAGCCCTAGACTTCCCAAAGTGGGTCTTACTTTTTTGAAACGCCATTGAATGATTAGGTGTTTTTCTTGGAGGGACTCTGTCCAAACAGTCGGCTTTTTTAATCACACCCACAAAAGGTGGTGCCTTTTTTCAGATGAGTAATGGTTACCTTTCTTAGAAACTGCATATGACAGGTCTTCCTTGTTTGCATTTGTATACATTTAACCTTGGTTGTAAGCATGCATACAAGAAGTGTGGTAGTAACAGTCTCAGAACACATTTTTCCCTTATAGATTGTACATTATCTCTTTTTTCAGCAAGTCTTTTCTTAGACAGGCAACCATTTTCGTTGATCAAGTTTGTTTCATGAGTCTAGTTTCTGCCACCCTGATAGAGATGAGCAGTTCTTACTTTTAGGACTACAGGCATTCTTGTATGGATTCCTATTTTTATATGCAAACTCTAATTCTAGATTCGATGTTGGTAAGCAGAGTGGAGAGTGGAGATTTATTCTTGACTAAAAAAGTTTCAAACACATTCATATTTTATGCATTAGTAATTGTTGTACGAGTTTATTTTTTTTTTACATTTAATCCATCATCAGGAAGAAGAAAACAAGGAAAAATAATAGAATTCAGAAGGGTGATAAGCTAAAATCGGAGGGTTTACTCCAATTTGTTATATGTTTGACCATTGCTGAGATTCACGGTTTTAATTTCCTGTATAGTTTCTTCTCTTTTCAAAAGTATTTTTCTTCACTTCTCTCTGTAATTTTTTTCATATTAATTTAATATTTGGATTAAAAGAAAAAGAGAAAAACATATCATCTTGGTTTCCCTGTTTGTAGTCTTAATATATGCCACCCATACTGTGGCACTTTGTGCCCTGTTACTTCTGTAGAAACATTGCTAAATTTGAAATAAGAAAAATAAACAAAGATCTCAATCCGTGTCTTTCTTTTCTTGGTTGTTGATATTGAGGTGATGTGATTTGTTGCCAGGAAGAGCAACAGCTCCTTTGTCTTAAAACGTGTTTACAACTGGAAGCCAATGCTGCTGTTTTTCTATGCACATTTTCATCTGGGTTCACCTTTTGTTTTGATTAAAGGTAAATAAGTGAGAAGAGCCCGGACCCAATAACAAATCAGTAAAGGCGAAAGTAAAAATGGCGAAAGTTAGTTGTCACATAAGAAGAGAGATAGAAACCAACAAAATCAAAGGGTACTACAAAGACCAGCAGCCAAAACTGGGCTCACCTTTTGTTTTGGGGAGGCACCCTAAGATTTGTGTTATGAGAAGTTACTATAACTGATAACAAAGCTTCTAGTATCATTCTGTAGATAGTCTAATCACCCATTAGATAGTGTGGTATCATTCTGTATTTGTAAGATATAATGTTTCTCAGAATGTTAGTCTAGTGGCTTTATATTCTCTTACGACCTTGCAAATATCATTGTTCAGGGGATCATAAGTGATGGCAGCAGGAGAACAAAGAGTATGTTTCAAGTTGCTCAGAAGCACCTGTGCTCTCTCAATGGAACTGACTTGCTTTTCTAAAGTTATGAACAATTCTCAGATCTTTTTTTTGAGCAATAACCAAATTAATTCTGGAGTATCACCATCACAACCAAGACCATTCATTAGCACATAGAAGATTATGGCTTTGTTTTCTTTTATTTATAAAAGGCTCTGGCTCAGGCCCCAATCTTCATTCTTCAGTTGCTTGTTGAATTTTCTTGGTTATGGTGGCGATTTCTCTAGAAAAGACCGAGGAAGCATATAAGATCTTGGGAACACATAGCCACGTTTTTATTTATTTCTGCAAGTTAGGTAAAGTAGATGAGTTCGACTGGATGATGTTGGTTTATCTTGTTTACCTAAGACTTATGATTGAGCTTAGTAGATATGCAAGTTAGGTTGTGCCAATTCTATTGTTGTCAGAAACCAGCAAGCTCATTAATCTTCTAATATTTTATGTAAATTATGTCCATGCTGTCTATAGATATGGGTTAAATACTTAAGTTCTAACTGACAAATTGATATGGGTGATTTGTGGATATTAGATGATTATAATTCTCAGTGAATTGTAATTCTAGGAAAAGCCAGATTGTATTGTACTTAGGGAGTACAAAACCATTGCTGAAGAATTGTCAAAGTTAATGTTGCATGGAGTTTTTAATAAAAGAAATAACAAGTTGAATCTGTTAGAAGTTACTTCAAAGGAATTTAAAATGGCTGTTTTGTGGAGCTTCTTCAAGAAGTTAGAAACTGGCTAGTATAACTATACATGGCCCATGTAAAACCCATGAAAATCATATTTGCCATATGAATATACAAGGTATTATTTCTGTACGAAAATATTAGTATAACTATACATGGCCTAATGTATTTTAGAAATCAATTCGGAAGGAAGTTCGCACTAATGGAAGGTTTTTATCGATCATGTCCTATTGTCTCAATTATTGTTGGATAAGATGCCCTTTCTCCAGCTATTTTTTAAGCCTGTTAATTTCCTTTCCCCTGCCACGTGCCACACCAAACAGCATCTCTCAAGCTACTAGTACGCTTTTGTATAGTTTTTAAAGATGCAGATTGCATGCATACACATCGCCTTCAGCGTACTTAAACAAAATGGGTGGATTTCTGGGAAAGAGTGAATTCAAGCGTCAGTTCTTTGGTGGTGATTGGATTGGATTGCACATATACATTTTATAAATTGGGTTTAAAGGGTTGAGTTTAATTGTTTAAAGTATTGAAGTTTCATTGTAGAAATCTAAGTTCAAATTTCAAATGGAATATCTAATATAGAATTCTAAGTTTATTTTAATTGATTTATAGTATAGAAACAGTTTCTAAATATGTAAATTTCTAAATTACAACTCTTGATCTTCTATAAATGAATTCTAATATATAATTATATTGTTGATTTCATATTGGCAACCTATAAACAAAATATTTATAAACCATTATCAATATTAAATAAAATAACATTCAAAATTTAATATATAGATAGCTTTGAGGTATCGATTGAGTTCCTACGCCTCTATCTTAATTGCATTGTTTTTTTGTGATGCAGTTTCCTGTTGGGCGTATCCACCGGCTGTTGAAATCTCGGGTGACTGCAAATGGGAGGGTGGGGGCAACAGCAGCAGTATACTCAGCTGCCATATTGGAGTATTTGACTGCAGAAGTGCTGGAATTGGCAGGAAATGCAAGTAAAGATCTGAAGGTGAAACGTATCACTCCAAGGCACCTGCAGCTTGCTATTCGTGGGGATGAAGAGCTTGACACTCTGATCAAGGGAACCATTGCTGGTGGAGGTGTCATCCCTCACATTCATAAGTCTCTTATTAACAAGTCTACCAAGAAAGACTAGCCTTTTCTACTTGGGGTAGTGAGGAACATCTCATATAGGACTTAAGTAACTTAGTAAAGTGATAGGGCTCTTCTCTGAATGTGCTTATTTAAGCGTCGCTGAAATCAGCAATCATAGTTCCTGAAATCAGCAATCATAGTTCCTGAAATCAGACAGCCTATCTCAGGTGGCATAACTATAGATAGGGACAATTATAAATTTTCTTTAATTTGTGAATTGGTCAATAGAAAAATGTACCATTTTAAAGATCTTCACTTTAATCTAAATATCCCAGAAAGCTGTCTTGAGAAGTCTTATTTGTTTTCCAACAGACTACTCACAATTTACTTTATTTTATTACAATTCTATTTATATATATGTAAATCTATTTAATTTTTTTTAATTTAACTTTTTTATTTTTAATTTATTATTTAGTATTTATATAAAAAGGATAAAAATTTATTTAAAACAAAATACAATACAAAATAAGGGTCAATTGTCCAGTAGAAAAAAGAATCCTACACAGTCCTGTCTTTATCTATATCATCTAAACTTATAAATTTTAAATTTTTGAAATGCTAGTGACTTGAAGAAGTCAAGCCTTTAAAGTCCAAATAAGAAATAAATTCAGAACAAAATATGATAACAGGTCACTATACAGTAAGAGCTGAAATATTAGTACAAGAGGATCGATCATTTGATTTAACCCAAACATCAGTAAAGTTCATCTAGATTTGTATGCAGCATGTCTTGACAATAGTCTTCTAATTTTAAATACAATATATAATATATTAAAAACATGAAATTTCCACAGACCATAATATCAGTTTAATAAGATTTTTAAATAATAAAAATGTTATACAATCAAAATCTAGAAATTTTAATATACTGATATAATATCAATGGTCAGTGCTACTATGCCTTCACTTATATTTTCCTGCACATTAATTCAGTTTCACACATCATTAAAAAATAATAGTTAAAATGAAAAACAGACAGATCCAATCAGACTTTTTCCATGATTTATACCTAAAGCTGATCCATAAATCTCTCAAGCCATTTGTAAAAATAATGTTGTTTCCAAAGTATTTCAAAGCTCCAAGAAGATCCTATAACAGAAAAGAGAAACTAAATTACAAAATAATAAATGTGTACCCATTCCACCCATAGGCTAATCTTAAGGAAAGCCAAACAGTAGTTAGTACTCTTCAAAAGCATTTTTGAAAATAACCATTAAAATAAACATCTTGCAGTGCTGGGGAACACCCCACAATGCAACGGTAAGTTGCGAGCCTCTCAATTGGAAGGTCTTGGGTTCAAGTCTTCCTGAGCTCCTTGTTGATC
Organism: Chamaecyparis obtusa; assembly: GCA_027943335.1. Taxonomy (NCBI): domain Eukaryota; kingdom Viridiplantae; phylum Streptophyta; class Pinopsida; order Cupressales; family Cupressaceae; genus Chamaecyparis; species Chamaecyparis obtusa. The sequence continues at coordinate 1,008,969 of BSBK01000610.1, forward strand.
TTGGCTTCGGCCTATTACCTATCAAAAAAAATAAAAAAATAAACCTTATAGTGCTCTAGATTTTTGCAATAAGATATTTGCCAAACCCTTCTTGTTTATCACTTACAATGCCTCCAAAGTTGATGCCCAAAATGCCCTAGATCTCACACCATATTGTTCATTGCAGTAGTCTGAATGAGCTTCTATGCCAAAATCATGCAAAGGGAACATTGAATCATGTGTTATTGCAAGTACTTGTTCGGTGAAGGGAAACAACTGTTCAATGCATTTCTACAACACAAAAAATTACATTAGGATGGCTGACTGCTGGGTATGTTTTCAATCTTATGAAGACTATATTCTTAAATTAAATTATATTATATTAATATCTGCCAGCAACCAAAAGTGGGTCAATAGAACTAGCAAAACTAATGAAAGATGAATTATGAAAATTGATTCTATATTATCCTGAACAATAATACTACAAGCTATGTTGCTTTAAACAATGCCACTTTAAAATCAAAGTTGCAAGCCTGCCAGTGCCAAGCCTAAATTATCTTGAGTGAAATGTTTTCTGCTAGAGTGTTCCTGCTCTGCCCTGGTCTCGAATATATATCATGGTTATTCTTTTGATGTTTTTTTAATGATATGAACGTCTTTGATGCTATAAATAGCTTTGCATATCTGACAAATTATTTTAATAGAAACATGTCATTATACATAGATGTTGTCATCTTAGTCTTTATATTGCGGATTACAATGATATAAGTAAAGCACACATCTAAGCTACAAGGCTCCTTTGTCTAAGTAGTCAAATTCACCTATAGGTTGGACCTCACCTGAACGCACCTTTGGGTGTTTGAATCTTGATAAATGATATCTATATCAAATACCATCATCCTCGTCAATTGAACTCAACCAATCAAACTACAACCCTTTGACAACAAATTATTTTAACTTTTAAAACTTCAAATTTCTCCAATCAGACTTCTGATGACCAGGCCATATAGAGTGAAGGTAGATATCTGTTTAATCTTTTGTTCTAAACAATTTCTCTACTTAGATTAGTTGCAGTAAACTAATTTTACATTACACCAGTTTTTAATGGTAGGTGCATATGGTCAAAGTGTTTTCCAGAGCAATGTTATAATACTAATAATCACAATAAATATTGCCAGATTAGTAAAACGAAACATATTTTAAGTAGAGTATTTACCACTTACATCTCTTACTTCCTCGGAAACTGTTGCTGCATTTTTGTATTTCTCAACGAGCCAAAATTTCAACTGGTTTATATGCTTCAGTTTGCTGATAAAAGAAACAGAACAAAGTATAACTAGCTTATTTGCCAAATCTTCTCAAGACTTTTGCTTATACTACATCATCCATCATAAAAAGTGTGACTTAGGGAAACAGTTAATTATAACCTTACTGAATAATTTAGATAGGCAAACAGATAATGTAATGTCTATAACCCATAATACCCAAAAGGTCTATCACTATTTTCTAATTTTGTTTAGAAACGAACTTATACATCAAATTTTATTTTGGGGTACATTAGTTGCATGTGTTGAATGCTTTGCTAAGAAATTTCAAGCCATTCCCATCAAATCCAGCAGCAACACTGTCTAACTCTACCCATGAGTTTTGTATTGTATTATAACAACTCTCACTTTCTTCCAGTGATTGCAATAATTCAACAACACAATGTAATTATAAGAATATACCGTAACACAATATGAAACTAAGTAAACAATATATACTACAGCACTGCCTAGACATGACAGCTATAAAACTTACCCTGAAAATTCTTGTAACAGTCTTGTCGTAAGTGAAAGGAGGCATTCTTTCATCATCAGAAAAAACAGGGGCAGATGAAACCAGTGCACCAACTATAATATGTGGGTACTTCAAACATAGCCACAGAGATAGCACTAAAATTCATAGTTAATAAATATTAATCCTAAATTATCTACTAAAACTGGAATGTATTTAATAAGTTGAGTATCTTACTGTTTTCTTACTTCCTGAATATGATGCACCAAACAAGATCACTGGAGAATTCTCTGTAGACAACTTCACTTTCACAAGGGCCATGATAGTTACATAATCAGCCATTGTTTGTTTGCTTGTTAAATTCCCAAATGTGGTGGCATTAATTACAGGGTCATCCATAATGTTTGGAATAGACTGTCCATAGTAACGATGCTAAAAAGAAAATATAAAGTTCAAATCGTATAAATGTTCTCAGGTACTTATTTTTCTAAGTTATTGGTTAATAAAAGAGTTTAAATCAGTCTGAATATTCAGAAAATTAAAAGATTTTATGATTAAACAAAATTGAATTAATTTAGTTTTATTTTCAATGTTTCTGGTTTTGATTGTGTTCAGTTTTTGAATCAGCGTTTCGGATCACACTCTGTGATCCATCATCAGAACAAAGAAACAAAACTAGAAAGCTCAAGAAGATGTAAAATAATAGATTGTGAAAGAAATATATCTGTTATTGAATGTTTTATAATTGGTAGATCAAAATATATGTTATTAAAATAGTAAAATTTCAGCGATATAAATATTTTTGATTAAGATAAAAAGGGTTTTTGAAGTGTTCAGACCCTTGAACAAAAAGTAAGAAAAGATATGAATTAAACACTATAGGTTCCAACAAAAGATTTGCAATAAGCTCTATAGACAGCAATCAACCTACCAGATGTAAATGTTACATAACTAATTTCTAAATGATCATTTAAAATTTCATAGTTCCAAAGAGTTTGCTGATGGGGAGACCCAAGGATGGTTTTGGGAATGAGGGGACCAAGAGCCTAAATTTGGGGACTGTGAGGAGATTGTGGGGGACGGCCGCAGAGTGATAGTGGGAAGGTGGCAAATTGAGGTGGATTGAAAGGCAAACTAGTTTGTAATATAACATCTTTGTGAGTGGCCCATAAAAGATAAACTAGTTTTTACAAAGTTAAAAGTTGTGATCAGTATGTAATGGCATGTGCCATATAGCAAGCAACCCCAAGGCATCTCAAGGGAAGTGGTAGAGATGGTAGTACTGTGGGGAGACATTTCTTTCAAGTCTCCAAGTCTGAAAAACGTTCTCCTATAAAAGAGAAAGTCTTTTAAGAATAACTCATCTCCATAAAATACTTCAATTTATTTTTAGCATCAAATTATTCAACAATAAGACAAATTATTATTAATAAAATTAAAACAATTATTTCTCATTTTAATCTTTTAAAGAAAATATAAAACTACCACTTTTAATCACAATCCATATTTCTTAAGAAGATACAAAGTCCTAGATACACATACCTCCTTGAGTAAAGGATCAGTGCCTTGAATCTAGTGGCAGTCTGATTCATTGCCTCACAAATTCCATCCTTTAGCCAACTTGTGATATTATCCTCCCCACCTAAGCACACACATATAGGAGCACTGTATTGAGGACCTGCCCATGAAGTTCTTTCAACATCGTATCTTTGTTTAAAGGTTGGAGATCCCGCTGCTGCAAAACTGAAATGATCCAGAGCCTGTTTGTGGGTTCCTTTGGTGTTGTATTGCACTTTCTGGTACAACTAAGACAAAGATAATTACCTGGGAATGGATATTGAAATCCATTCTTCTCTTCTCTTTCCTTCCTCAATATGGATTTGGGACTATAAATAGGTCAATATGGATTTGGTCGTTGACAGGTCAATCAAATTATGAAGTGGTTTCTTGACTATAAATATGATACGTGCTTACATAAAACCAAGAGTTTCCCACTTCAAGACACCTTTTGGTAAATAGAACTAACAGTCTGATGTGGTTATGATAACACTTCAGATAACAGTTTTAATGTGCTTACGTAAATTCGACAACTCGAATTGTTAGATTATTGGACCATGGTATTTTTCTTGTTCAATTTAGGTCTGTTAATGATTGCAATTATGTGTGATTGCATGGACCTCGGTTTTTAGGAAAAAAAATTACATGTTTGTGACCCACGATCACCAATCTTTTGACCTCGTGCCATCCATCATCACTAATGACTAAATTTATGCAATCTCCCTTTTTTAGGGAGAGACTTTTAAGTCAATTAAAATTTTGGTTGATTGTAAGGGTGAGTTTGTAAAATTGTACATGAATGAGTTAGAATCAAAAGGTAGACAAGAGTTAAAGCTAAGATTGACATATCCAAGCCTCTCACTTATATGGTAAGTATTCACTCTTCATAAGGCACCTAGATTGAATACATGACTATAAGGGTTTCCCTCAATGTATTTTTGGTACAATTTGATGGGTCATTAGATAATAGGTTGCTCTTCCACAATATCCTTAGGCTTTGGTTAGTTTGTCTTACAAAGCAATTTAAAAAAATTGGCTTTTCAAGTCCTTGATAGAAAATTCACTCGACATGACCACATGAAATTTTATGAATAGTTAGGTTCTCTCTCCTCACAACCACATGGCATGCCTAAATGACTTGATGTTCCATCTAAGATTCTTATGCCCTCTATTAGGGAGTTGGTGACAATGCCTTTTGCTCCTCTAACACCCACAAAGAGATGATTTTTGTGAAGGGTAAAAGCACGATATTCTGTCGCCTTTTAGGCTAAACAGAAAGTCTCAGTCGATTGTTTGATGATGATGATGAATACATGGATTGCATGGAGAATATTTTGAAAGATGAGACTTCTTCTTGCATACTTTCATAGATGAAGGTTAACGAAACAATTTAGAGTATAGAATTAATTATAATTGGAAATATTTTACCAATATTTGATAGTAATATGCCACTTTCAGGGGTCAATCACTTAACCTACTTTGATGAGGGGCATCTCCAGTAGTCTTCATAAGAACACAACACTCAATATGATCATAATAACTAACCTCTAATTCTTACATAAATTATACTTATATGCCACCAAGGTCCACTTAATTACTTATTAATACTTTATAACTTAATTAAGATTTACGGTAGCCATGTACTAACTATTCATAACTTTATCCACCTATAGGAGTAGGGTTCTTGGGGGATAGGCTACCTAAGATCTTGGATAGTCGAATAGTTTTTGTAGCATCATCCTTTGCCTTCTTTTGGAGTATAAGTTGATAGTATATATGAGTTTGTCATGTTGTGGGGACAACTTTCTTTGGTTGTGTCATAGGAAAATATTTCTCAGGTGGTGTCATGGAGGCAAATCTTTCTTTAGTGTGTTTGAGATTAGTTACAATAGTATCTAGAGCTCTCTATAGTTGAGCAAATGCACAGGTCGTTGGTTTTGATAAATTGGAGATCAAGGTCTCATCCTCTAGCTTTAGTTTCTTGGGATCATGGGCTTGTATTTGGAGAATTCCTTCTATTTTCATTGTACATATTCTTATTGGAGGAGGTGATGTTTAATAATGAAGTGGATGAGCACATGATGACCTATCTTGACATTATGGTGTTGAACTCTTGTGATCACACTAGTACATTTTGCACCATTTTTCTACCAAAATTTTTGACCATGAAATAAAAAGGTTTTGGTTGGTCGGATTATAGAAGGAAAACTTTCATTTTTTTTTAATCCATGCCCGTGTACGTTGAAATTTCGACCACTACTATGTATATCAAAATTTAGACGAACACGGGCATAATTTAAAAAAAAAGGAACTCATTTCTAATTTCATTATCACCACAGTGAATTGTTTGAAGGGGCAGCGTGCAAAACCTCATTGGCCAAGACGAATTTGGCACTGTGTATAGGGGTTGCAGTAGAATTCATTTCTCATTTGATCATTATCACCATGACGAATTTTTTCAAGGGCCAGCGTGCGAAACCTCATCGGCCAAGGCAGATTTGGCACTGTGTATAGGGTTTGTAGTTTTTATCTGGACTTGGGCCTTTGATCTTCGAGCTTGGTTTTGGAAACTTGGCTTTTCCTCTCCTTATCAAATGGAAGCTCATTGAGGTAGGGATTGTTTTGTTATGTCCTCTGCATTTTGATAGAATACATTGCATTTGATCATTTGATTGAATACCATCATGTATTTTGAGGGCACATCTTACTGTGATATTCATTACTCCATGCTCTGTTGTATCCCTGGCATTGAGTTCATTTCTTTGGATGATTTGATTATGGAATTTGCTGTGTTAGTGAACTAGGGCATCATGTTAATGTGTGTTCATTAGATTCTCTGGTTACCCACGAGCTAGGGCATCCATTTATACAAGCTAGGGTATCATTGATTATTTCCTATCAATTATATGGTGCTGGTAAGTCTTTCCCAGCCCACACAACGGTTATTAATACCAATATGAATAGACATGGCTGGCATCGTTTCATTATCTTACACAATGATACGAATAACTAGTAATTAGTGGTTATCATAACACATTAACAATGTGTTACGATAACCATTAATTACTGGTTATCATGTGATCAAGAAATCGACTAAGTCGATCTTAATAGTGACTGCATAATATATATAATGTGACTGCATAATATATTAACAGTGACTGGTTAATTACCCTGTTCCAAAGCTCCCATTTTGGCACAGACAGGGAGGATGTTGGCAAAGGTTTTGGAATTTAGCTTTACACCTGCCATTTGCATTTGCTTGAAAATTTCTAAAGCCTTTTCAAAAAATCCATTTTGTACATAGTCCGTAATCATGGCATTCTATGATACCACATGTCTTTGATGCATTTTGTCAAAGAGCTCACGTGCCTTGTCTATAGTTCCACATTTTGCATACATGTCTACCAAGGCAGTTGCAACTACAACATCTGACAAAATTTCTTTATCTTTTATGCTTTGATAAAAAGGTTTGAGATTTTCGCTCCTCCGTGTTACAATGATGTTTATTTATTTGGTTACAGTAAAGGGAGCAAAACTCTTGGCTCCCTCCTCCATCAAGCATGTGGCTTGTCACTCTATGTTATTTCCTTTTAAAGTTTATTACTATCACTATGTGAAGAGTACAAATATGTATTTGGTAAGATTGGCTTCCGCTTATTTCAATAATATCTATTGTTTTCAAATAGGAGCTTGGAAATCCTTATTATAATCGAAGGATGAGATTGGCTTCAACCTATGTTAATAATATCTATTATTTGTTGCTCATTATTTTCTTCATTGGTGTTTCATTTTTGCAATTAAATGAAGATTGACCTATTACTATGCTTAATGCTTAAGAATTGATGATTTTATAAGATTAAATGCATGAAAATACCAGGGACATATCAATAACCTGATACCTCAAGTACTTATAATCAATATGCCCGCCAAACAAAGACTTAGTAGTAAAAGCATAAGGCAGATATTTGTTGTTGATTTCATGTTTATCTGTTACATATGCTATTTACTGCAGAAAAAGAGAATCATTCATGAATTTAGAAAGAAAGAAGAAGATTTGCTAACTAATTCTGAGGATTAATATAAAACAGATTTCTATAACAAGGCTTTAGAATAATATAGACTAATGTAAAATAGATTTCCATAAAAATACTTTATAATAATAAATTTTATATCAGATGTGGATGTGGATGTGCAACCTGTATAAGTCATCGTCATCTTTATTATTTTCTGTAGCAAATATATCCGAAGCACCAATAGAAGCACCATCAGGTCTATCTAGAAATTGAAATTTAGAACCAAAGCCTCAAGATTGCTGTAGTGTTTGTGAAAAGGCTTGATACTTCCGAATATCAGCATCACTGACACTTCTTTGGGCATATTTCATCGACTCCTCAAAATGAGCAGCCTTTATTTCAGCTACCTCATCACTATCATCCTCATCCATTGCCTCGGGGTTCTCACTTCTTTTTCTTTCACGTTCAATATCCTGTAAAAGTGCAGAGGAAAGAGAACATGACAAATTATCTTTAGATGATGTTTGAGTTCCTACACCACTGCTTTGATGTTGATAGTCATTGTGTTTCTTTATATTAGAGATTACTTATTGTGTGATGAACTACAACTGATTTAGAACCTAATTGAAGATCTGTGATCAGAGATCACCGAGTTGCTGATTAGATATGTAATATGATTAAATCAGTAATATGTTGTCATTGATGTCAACTAGTTTGACAACACTTATTTTGTAAGTTACTATAACTAAACATCTATAGAAAAGGAGTAAAAGAGATGAAGAACAAAAATATCTACATGAGGAAGATGTATACGACAGATGAGGATAAGGAATACATTGAGTAACTTGCTAATGAGTCTATGACCTTATGTTATTGACTTGATTATGTTTCATTCATCTATGATGAGGAAAAGAGCTGAAAGACACAAGGCAGTGTGGTCGGTTGATGAAGCATTACAGTATACACCGAGCAGTGTAGTGTATAACGAGCATAGTATAAACCGAACTTGTGTTCACTGACACATTTCTTTGTTAACTGAGCAGGAGAAAAGAATTAAATGATTAGTTTAGTCGTTAAGGATTGATGAGCTGTGAAGTACATCGAAATCAGTGATGGAGATAATGTTTGTTACGAAGATCAACGACTAGCATAATTCAAGGAAGATCTAAAGGATGAAATCAAAATGTGTTATTGACACAACTACCGAGGAAGGTTTAAGCGACAAAATGGACGAAGGAGAATAAGCGGCAAAATCTAATGGAGGAAAAGAAAATGGTTTACTTGTCTATTTAAGAGACCAGAGTTTCATTGTGAAACTAACGCCGGAAGAAGGACTACAAAATTATCACATGAACAAGCTTCATGTATGCCTGATCAAACTGGTTAAGGAGAATCGAACTGCAGAGTTTACTGAGCATCAAAAAGCTATTACCGAGCGATAGTAAGTCATTGAATATTGTTGATACAGAATTGTAATACTGATCAGAGGATTTGATTGAGCATAATATAGATTTGAATGTCTACAATTGAAGTTGTATTGTAATCAGATCAAACTGCTGTTACATTTTAACCATTGTAAACAGAGAAATCTCTTAACAGAGTGGACTTGAAAGTCTTATATGTTTCATTCATAGAATGAGCATTGTTATCCTGTCAACCCTAGAGTGACTGCTGGTTGGACGATAACGGTTGGTCTAAAACCCTCTAACAAGGTCACACCTAACAGTGTGTTTGTAACCTTTAATAGGGTTGGGTCTTCACCGACCTCACTTCAGAAGAGTGAACTTTTTTGGGTTGCCGGTCCTAAGTGGTTTTTCCCTTCACAAGGTTTCCACGTTAAATCTTTTGTGTTACTTGTTCATTGTGGTGATTGTTTTTTATCATACTTTACATATTACATGTTAGATTTGGTTGGTAATCATTAGTTGTTAATTGATTGGTAATCGGTAAAAGCACAGACAGTAAAGTATTTTATGTTACCGAGCTGCAGAAGTTTAAGGAAATTGTTTTGGATTATACATTTTGATTTGGGACTGTGGATAACTGATTCACCCCCCTTTTAGTTATTCTAACAATTGGTATTAGTGCTAAGTTGCTTGGAACATATTTTTAAGGACTTCAACACAAAGGTCTCAAAATGTTTAAGAGGGAAGTGCCAAAGCTTAACAAGGATAACTTCACAATATGAAAAAGTTGAATGAAGCTGCATGTATCCGGGATTGGGAATTCTACCCTAGATATGATGGAAAATGGATACCTTGCACCACCCACTAGTCCCTTGACCCTTGATCAATTAAGGGATAGACATGAACATAATTTGACCATGATGGAGATTGCTGCTGCCTGTTCAGATGACGAATTTGAAGATATCAAGGACTGTACTACTGCTAAGAAGATGTGGGATAAACTAGCTCTAATCTATAGTGGTGATGCAAATTTCAAAAGAGCAAGAGCCAAAAGCTTGAGAGGAAGATTCGATGACATGAAGATGAAAGAAGGTGAAAACATTGTGCAGTACAAAAATAGAATAAAAGAGGTAGTTCACACTATTAGAGCATCAAATGGAGTTATTGATGAAGATACTGTGGTAAGCAAAATTCTGAGAACCCTATTGCCTATCTATGCAATCATAATATCTGCAATTCATGAAAATAGGTCAGTACCTAACAACACAGTCACTCTTGATAATATAATTGGAAAGCTTACAACGTTTGAACTAAATAATTATGATAATAGTGTTGTACCCAATGTTGAATTTGCTTTCATGACTTCTCTGAAGATTGGTAAGTCTAGGAGCAGAAATAATAATGATGATAGTGATAGCAATACTGATGATGAGCTTGATGAACTTGAAGCTCTTATGGCCAGAAGGTTACCTAAAGGAAAAGGAAGGTATAGAGGCAAGTTACCTCTAGCATGCTTTAACTGTAAAGACGTTGGCCACATTGCTGCTAGATGTCCACACAAGAAAGATGATGATAGAACCAATGATCGATCTGAAGGAAGCTATGGGAGAAGACACAACAGAGGCTACTGACACTACAACAGAGATAACCGAGACAAGAATGACAAAGGCAAGAAGGTTTTCTACATTGTTGAGGAAGAAGATATCACTAATACCGACACTGATGATGATGTGGAGGTAGTATTTGTGGCAATAAAGGATGATTTCGAAGAAGATGAAAGGTATGTAGAGACAACACTTATCTCTAAAGTTAATAAGAATGATACATAGATTATAGATAACGGTTGTACACATCACATGACTGGCGATGAAGAAAAATTCGATTATCTTGAAGAATACAATGGAGGATCTAAAAGAATGGGAAATGATGCACCCTGTATAGTAAGAGGTAAAGGATCCCTGATGATAAATGATAGATTAAAATGTGAAAATTTTTATTGGGTAAGAGGATTGAACTATAACTTGCTAAGTGTGGCACAACTGAACAATTCATGCCACCGAGTTGCTTTTGAGAGCAAAAAGGTGAAAATATTTGATGATGGAGGAAGAATTGTTGGAACCAGTACACAATCCAGAGGTAATCTATTTTATCTTGATAATGATCAATCTTCTTGTTTATTTATGAAAGATGAAGATGCATGGTTGTGGCATAAGAGGTTATGTCATGTAAATTTTGATAACATGATTAAGATCAGTAAAAAGAAAAGAGTTAGAGGTCTGCCTAACTTATCTAAGCTAGATCATGTTATGTGTCATGAATGTCAGAAAAGTAAGATGACTAAGTCTAGTTTTAAAAGAAAATATTACTCAACAAAGAAGATACTTGAGTTGGTTCATACTGATCTATGTGGTCCTATGAGAACTTAGAGTTATTATGGAGACAAATACTTTATTCTTTTTGTTGATGATTATACAAGGTTAATGACTGTCATGTTCTTAAAATAAAAATCTGAGGCATTCAAGATATTCAAGTGGTATAAAGAAAAAGTAGAAAAAGAGACTGGTAAAGATTTGAAATGCTTAAGATCTGATAGAGGAGGTGAATTTATCTCTGATGAATTTACTAATTTTTGTAATGAGCATGGTATTAAAAGATAGGTCTTTGCACCGAGGACACCCCAGCATAATGGCATTGCTGAAAGGAGGAATAGGTCAATTGTTGACTGTGCAAAGACATTAATGATAGAAAAGAATGTTGCTCAAACATATTGGAGAGAAGCCGTTAGCACTACTGTCTATGTGCTAAACTAAGTACAAATGAAGAAGGACACTAATAGGACACCCTATGAGTTATGGTTTGGACACAAACCCACTGTAAGTTATTTCAAAAATTTTGGAAGAAAATGTTTTATTCTGAAAGATGAAAGAAATGGAAAGTTTGACTCAAAAGGTGATGAAGGGATATTTCTAGGATATTCCAGTAAAAGTAAAGCATACAAGTGTCTGAACAGAGTTACAAATAAAATGATTGAGGGTACTAATGTTCGAGTTGATGAGTTTGATGATAAGAATGCAGAGGAAAGAAAAAAGGAATCTAAGGATTATAGTAGATTCACTTACATTGAACAACCTAAGTACCTACCGATGCAACAGACAGTGACAACTGGTCATCAGGTGAACAATACCGAGGAACAGGAAAAAGAAACCGATGAGCAGGAAGGCCCTACTGAACAAGCAAATGAACCTGCACAGGATGAACAAGAAAGAAGAAATCAGATATTGGTGAGTTTTGTTAGAAGACACCATCCTGAGACACAAATCATTGGAGACAAACAAGCTGGCATGCAAACAAGGAGTAAAGCAAGACAAGGTACATGTCTAGTTTGTGAATATGAATCAAAGAATGTAAAAGTTGCATTAGAAAATGATGAATGGGTTAATGCAATGAAAGAGGAAATAGAACAGATAGAGAAGAACAAAACCTAGACCTTAGTACCCCGACCTAAAGATAAGAATGTTATTGGTACTAAGTGGATATTCAGGAACAAGTAGAATGAGAATGGAGAAGTAACAAGAAATAAAGCTAGATTGGTATGCAAAGGATATGCACAGGAGGAAGGAATAGATTATGGTGGAACATTTGCACCTATTGCTAGATTGGAAGGAGTCAGAATTTTACTTGCATATGCTACACACAAAAATTTCAAAGTTTACCAAATGGATGTCAAGTCAGCATTTCTAAATGGAATACTTGAAGAAGAAGTCTACATAGAACAACCTGAAGGGTTCATTGATCCAGAAAAGAAAGATATGGTATGTAGATTACATAAAGCTTTATATGGTCCGAAGAAAGCACCGCGAGTCTGGTATGAGAGGCTGCATACTTATTTGTTAAGTATAGGATTTGTAAGAACAAGTGAGAACAACAATCTGTATATGAATGGAGATACTGATGATACAATTCTTATTGCTAAAATATTTGTGGATGCAATTATATTTGGAGGTCAAGATCAAATCTATAAGTCATTTGCTAATGAAATGAGAAGTGAATTTGAAATGTCTATGTTCAGAGAGATTAAGTTCTTTCTTGGACTACAAGTGATTCAACAGAATGATGGTATATTCATCACACAATCCAAATATATCAAGGAAGTATTGAAGACATTTGGCATGGAAGATGCTAAACCTGTGGGAACATTGATGGCTACTAGATGTAAACTGACTAAGGAAGATGAAATTACAGAAGTGAACCAGACACTATACCGATCTATGATTGGTAAGTTAATGTATGTAGTGCATAGTAGACTAGACATAGCACATGCTATGGAAATTGTTGCAATATTTTCTGCAAACCCTAGAGAGTCACACATGATTGCTACAAAAAAAATCCTAAGATACCTAAAGAAAATAGAAGATTATGGATTATGGTATCCTAAGGAAGGCAAGTTTGAACTCAGAGTCTATACCGACGCTGATTGGGCTAGAAATGTGGATGACAAAAAAAGTGCCACCGGAGGAGCATTTTTCTTTGGTGAAAGACTTGTTACATGGACAAGTAAGAAGCAAGCTTTCATTTCTCAGTCTACAACCAAAGAAGAGTATGTTGTTGCTGCTACAAACTATTCAAATATTGCATATATTAAACAAGTTCTAGAAGGTATGAATGAGATAATCACTGAGTTGGTGATTATATACTGTGATAACACCAGTGCAATAAACATTTCAAAGAATCTAGTGATGCACTCTAAAACAAATCATATATCAATTAAGTATCACTACTTGAGAGAACAAGTATAGGAGAAGCAAGTTAAGCTAGAGTTTGTTACATCAAAAGAACAACTTGCATACATATTTACAAAGCCTCTACCAAAGGATACATTTGAATACTTGAGGACAAGACTTGGGGTCCGTCCCCTATCTACCGGTCACTAATGTGATCTAGATGTTGCATCGGCCTAATATTATTAGAAGATCATTCATGTTGATCCAACATAGTTCACACTTTGGATCATGTCTAAGATTGTGAAAAGATTGGAGAACTGGAACAGATTGGCATATCAGTATACAGAGATATAGAGTATGCACTGGACAACAAAGAGTTACTTGGCTACTACAGAGCTGTATGTTTATTTTTTTCTTTGGCATTGTTGTCAAAGGGAGAGATAAACAATATGAAACATATGAAACACAATATGCACCAATGAGAAATATCTAAGGGAGAGACAAATTGAAGAAAGGGAGAGCACTGAAGATAAATTACTAAGAACAGAAGAAGGAATCCGAAAGCTGAAAAATATTTTATCTGCAGAATGTCAAAGCTGCATTTGTAATGCTGTTGAGTAACGTAGTGATTAAACATATTAAGCTAGGGTGAGCTTGTACAACATTTGTTCACAGATTTGTAGATTACATGTTTGGTGTGTGTATGGTATATTTCATATTACTTGAGTTTCCATCAATGCCAAAGGGAGAGATTGATGAACTACAATTGATTTAGAACCTAATTGAAGATCTGTGATTAGAGATCACTGAGTTTCTGATTAGATATGTAATATGATTAAATCAGTAATATGTTGTCATTGATGTCAACTAGTTTGACAACACTTATTTTGTATGTTACTATAACTAAACATTTGTAGAAAAGGAGTAAAAGAGATGAAGAATAGAAATATCTACATGAGGAAGATGTATATGATAGATGAGGATAAAGAATACATTGAGTAACTTGCTGATGAGTCTATGACCTTATGTTATTGAATTGATTATGTTTCATTCATCTATGATGAGGAAAACAGCTGAAAGACACAAGGCAGTGTGGTCGGTTGATGAAGCATTACAGTATACACCGAGCAATGTAGTGTATACCGAGCACAATATAAATTGAGCTTGTGTTCACTGACATATTTCTTTGTTTACCGAGTAGGAGAAAAGAATTAAATGATTAGTTTAGTCGTTAAGGATTGATGAGCTGTAAACTACATCAAAATCAGTGATGGAGATAATGTTTGTTACGAAGATCAACGGCTAGCATAATTTAAGGAAGATCTAAAGGATGAAATCAAAATGTGTTATTGACACAACTACCGAGGAAGGTTTAAGCGGAAAAATGGACAAAGGAGAATAAGCGGCAAAATCTAATGGAGGAAAAGAAAACGGTTTACTTGTCTATTTAAGAGACCAGAGTTTCTTTGTGAAACTAATTCTGGAAGAAGAAGGACTGTAGAATTATCACATGAACAAGCTTCATGTATGCTTGATTAAACTGGTTAAGGAGATCCGAACTGCAGAGTTTACCGAGCATCAGAAAGCTATTACCGAGCGATAGTAAGTCATTGAGTATTGTTGATACAAAATTGTAATACTGATCAAAGGATTTGATTAAGCATAATATAGATCTGAATATCTGCAATTGAAGTTGTATTGTAATAAGATCAAACTGCTATTACATTTTAACCATTGCAAACAGAGAAATCTCTTAATAGAGTGGACTTGAAAGTCTTATATGTTTCATTCATAGAATGAGCATTGTTATCCTATCAACCCCAGAGTGACTGCTGGTTGGACGATAACGGTTGGTCTAAAATCCTCTAACAAGGTCACACCTAACAGTGTGTTTGTAACCTTTAATAGTGTTGGGTCTTCACTGACCTCACTTCAGAAGAGTGAACATTTTTGGGTTGCCGGTCCCAGGTGGTTTTTCCCTTCACAGGGTTTCCACGTCAAATCTTTTGTGTTATGAGTTCATTGTGGTGATTGTTTGTTATCATAATTTACATATTACATGTTAGATTTGGTCGGTAATCATTAGTTGTTAATTGACTAGTAATCGGTAAAAGCACAGACAGTAAAGTATTTTATGTTACCGAGCTGCAAAAGTTTAAGGAAATTGTTTTGGATTATACATTTTGATTTGGGACTGTGGATAATTGATTCACCCCCCTCTTAGTTATTCTAACAATTGTGATCCTTTGTGCTTGTTTTCATGTATTCATGATGAAAATATAAACCTTGTTAACTTTCAAAACATGAAAACATCAAACCTGTTCTTTGAGGGCTTAATGTCAAAGATGCCTTTTATGTTGTGTTTAATGACAATGCTTGTCATTTGTTGTTTTAGTTTGCCTTATTTTGAAACATTGCATTTGTTTACTTCATGATATTGTAAAATACTATTTTGATCACTGTAGCTATGTATTGAAGCACCTTGCTATCCTATACTTTGGATTGCTTTAATACATTGATGACTATTTGGAAAGTATTTGGTGGCACTAAAATACAAATAATTTGTGTCACTGTTTCTTTTCTCTATGATTGATTATAAATATCATGGTGTTTTATGGCACTTTCATTAATTGTATCATGGTCATGCTCTACTATTGTACTTAACCTTTAGCATATCTCCAATGATTACAATGACTTGCACATGCTTGTACCTTATGGTTGTTCCATCTTCTTATTGTGATTGGTTTTGATATAAGGCATGATATGTCAATGTCTTCTTATTGCATTTATTCTATTAGGACTTCAAACTGAGTGAGATTTCCTTTTCACATGAGCATAGAATTCAAAATTGCCTCTATAGAAGAAATTGTTCATTAATAGTAGATAGATGTGTTTTTCCCTATGATCTCATGATAATGGTCATATTCAATAACTCTATAACATGGTAGTTGTTCCTTTTAAGAGAGATGGTTGTTCCATTGTTCTAAAAACTACACTTTGTTGTCCTTTTGACATGATAGCATTATATGTCAGAAACTTTGAGGTTCTCTTACCTTTTGTATGTCATGGCTTCACCTCTATGTAGCTAAATCTCACTCTGAAAATGATCTTCTTTTAGGAAATAATGAAAATCCTCTATGGGTTCATACTTATTGTGACTTCCCATGGCGCACTATCATTGCTTGTACATTGTATTTTTCCAATACTTTTAAATTGTCACTGTCTTTGAAAATTAATGCCATATGTTGCTTACATTTGATTCAATTTCCATATTAATTATTCTCTTCAGTTGTATTAGGAACTTTTTCCTTAAGCATGTGTGATGCAAACCTAGATATAGATGGGCATTAATGCATTAATGCTCAATTGAATGCCTTAATGCAGCTCCCAGAGAAAGACCATTTGGAAGCTTTAGAGGAAATAATTTGTACTAGGTATGGAATCACCTCCACTACAATGCCAAATTCTGATGTGTTATTATCTTCAATTGCAAGTTTATTTTGCAAAAATATATTATATATCTTTACATACTAGACAATGTGACTGTACAACTCCAGAATATATTCTCTATAATCTCTAATTTAGTAGTCTAGTGGAGATTTGTGTAACTCCCAAAATAATAATAACTCCCAAAATACTTATTCTTTTCAATATTTCGTGGTCTAGTGAGCATGATTTGTGTGTGTATTTGTAAATCTTGTATAATCTTATAATATTTTATTTTTTTATATTATATACAAGATACTACTAATGTTTGTATGTTTACATTTTGTATATTTATAGCCTGTGAAGAAAGTCCACACTTGGCAATATGAATCCAGAACAAAATAACAAGACACTTGCTAGATTGTGGTCTCAGTTCCAAAGAAAATATGTTGAAAAATGTTATTGTCCTTGCAAAAAGTGTAAGGGCTTAAAGAATTGAAGAATTCTAATCAAAACAACCCAGAACTTCATTGTAGGCAATATGGTATCTAACAATTTTGTTTTTTCAAAAAAGGTGGAATGATCAGGATGCTGACTTAAAAAATCAGCTCATTAAATCTTTAGAGGACCTCTTTGGAATTAAAAGTTTTGACAGAGGCAAGATTCTTACAAGAGCAAGCAAACATTTAAAGACTGTGAGGGACCAATATAGAAGGGCTCTAAAGGATAACCCAAAGTACGAGCGTCCTCCTATGATTCCACTGATGGTGTGGAATGCAATAATGGAAGATGCAAAAGAGAAAAGGCTAAAGGGTAGCGGGATTTAACCAAAAGATGACAAAAGAAGGTATGTCATGATAGTATTAAGTAGAATGTAATCATGCACTAATTAGTGATCTTTGTAAATATATAATCTAACATGTTTCAAACTTTTCATAGACTGCAAGACACATTAAAAGCCACACAAGCAAGATTAACAAAGGTTAGCCAACACAAACTTGGCTCTGGTGGCTATATGAAACTTCACTCTCGACTTGTAAGTAGCAGCATTGGAATTTCATATCAAATTTTTATATATAAGGTTGCAAACAATTCTGTTTAATCAAATCATACATGTAAAAGTGACGATATTAAACAAAAAATACAGGGCACAGAATTCAATGTAGAGCCCACAAATGAAGACAAGAGAATAGCCTTGAAGGAAGGCTATGCAGTTGTGGTTGCACGCCTACGCCAAGAATCCCAAAGCCATAATGAAGAATCTGCTGCACTAGATGAGACACAGGTAAATTGGTCAAATGAAAAGTAAATCAAATTGAATAGTTAATTTCAAACATAAATTGACTATTTCATGATAACAATGTGCATGACATTTCACTACAGCCTTCAAATCCTAGCACAAAACCTGGGCATGACGAAGGCCATGATGTGCATCACAATTTTGGAGGTATTAATTTGCTATTGGAAATAAATTACATAATTATTAATAGAATTTAACATCTTTAATTGCAATTGGCCGTGTAACCTTTTTTTGAATATTTTAGAGCATGTTAAGCATGTTGAGGTGGTGGAAGATCAAAATGTTATTGTACATGATGATGTGGCATTGTCAGGTAAAGAAAAATGTAGGTTATGTTCTACTAGTTAATGAAATACATGTAACAATAAAAAAAAGTATGCGAATTTAACCCATTTACTTGTTATTGTAGCAGACCCCCCTTTAGTGCAGCAACGTCCTCCTCCTCGAGACATGAGGAAGCATCATAATTTGAGATCACAACCACAAGAGGAGGAAGATAATATTGATGGTCCTATCAGCCTTTACCTAAATAAGAAATCTAAGAAAAACCTAAAAAAGAAATGATTTCTTAAATATGCTCTTTGATAAAACTTGTTTGATTAACTTTGTTGGATAATGAAAGAACATTGTTTTAAGTAATTATCTATGAATGTTGTGTATTAATATTGAATTATATGTCATGTTAATGAATATTATTATGTGTTAATGAATTCTTGATTAGTGTTGCATATTAATGAATGTTATATCATATTAATGAATGTTATGTGATTGTATTGATTGAATGTTATAGTTCATAAATGGATGAATGAAGTGTGTAATTAGATGTTAATGGGGAATTTAGATTGATGTTAGGGGCAAGGGGGGTGAGGCCAGATGAGCTTCCACCTTCACGTGGTTGGCCTTGTTAAGTAGAGAATATTAAAGTATTCTCGAAACCAAGTGAAGCTCAAACTAACACACCATTATTTAATCAATTTCATTCATTCTAGGTCTTTGGTCATAAGTGCATTTTGAATGTGTCATTGTCAGGCAACTATCAAATACAAAACTAGAAGGGCCAATAGTCAACTTCTCATTGTCATTTTCTGACATGATTCGGCTTCATTTTGTGTAAGTATTCTCGTATTGAATGTGTCAACCTCTCTTGGCCTAATGTGGATTATTTCATTGGTTTGTGTTTTTGAGTAGGTGAAGTGTTAAATCAGATATTAGTTGGATCTATAAGTAGCATAGATATTCTATAGCTAATATCCTAATACACCCACGTGAATAAATTTACTTGTTGTCCCCTTAGGATTTACTTAAGCAAACAGTCCTTATGTGCTAAAAAATTAGTTGTTTTAGTGTTGCAATTGTAGATGATTGTATGCATGAATTCAATGACAAGAACTAAACATTTAGGCTCTATGATAATGCTTGTCATCCTTATATGGCAGGCAAATGAATCCAAGAAGGAAGCTTTCAGGAAATATTTGGAGTCAAGCGGCGTGCTTGATACCCTCACAAAAGGTCTGCGGAAGTTCTTCTTATATGATGAAATGCTGAATCTAGAAAATTAATTTGTGAATTTTCATCTATTTGTGAGATAATATATTACTATTGGCAGTTCCTCTTATATGATGAAATGCCGATTTTAGAAAATTAGTTTGTGAATTTGCATCCATTATTTTTGGATGCTTGAATGTTATGTTTGCCTTGTGAGGATTCAAATTAATTTGATTGATATGATCTTTGAAATGGTGTAGTAGTCTTTTAGATTAATGTGATTTGTATTATCATATAATATCTCTGCTCTTATAAACTACCTTGTTTCCATGTATGATTTACAATTATTCGTTCTAGTGTTCCAAAGATGAATCTGGATGATATCTTTGAGAAAAAGAATGAGGTTGCTAAAGTTGTTGAAGAACTTGGAAAGGTTGATATATTCATATCAGTTTCATTTATTTATTGATGTGTATTGTCAATTGATTACTATAAAATATCTCTTAAATATCAAACAAGATGAAATTTGAATGCAGTATGATTCAATTGTCCATTTCTATGCTTACAGGCTATGTCAAACTACGGATATGAGATAGTTCAAACACTTATTGTGGATATAGACGCTGATGTGCATGTCAAGAAAGCAATGAATGAAATAAATGCAGGCAAGACTTTTACATCCAATACTAAATGTCCTTTTTACCATGATATTGTTGGAGATTGCTAGCATATACTTTTGCATTTTGTAAATGGGTTGATGGTATTCATTTATTTAAGAAAAACCCAACTCATTATCCTCAACTTTGTTCATATTTTTGTTCTATATCTATTTAGTTTATTTACCCAAATTTTCTCTCAATTTCACCATCATTCATTTCATTCTTTTATATTAGCTGCAAGAATGAGGGTGGCAACACAAGAAAAAGCAGAGGCAGAGAAAATTTTACAAATCAAGAGAGCAGAAGCTTTCCTTATTTTATTTGTCAGTATGCATCAACACTTCCTTTTATGTTATATATTTATATTTTATAGATTTGTAAATTTATAATTTTAAAAGTTGTATGTAATATATATCGGGTTTGTTTGTAGCACCAATAATAAAAACTATTTTCTTGGCTGTCATACCATCCATCTCTGTCAACAACTAGTTAAGGACTCTGTCTGCGGCACTGCCAACATCCCCAACACTGCTTCCACGCTGCAAACATGCAAACCAGTTATGCATCACCAGTCAGAGAGCCTATCTCAAATAGTTCAAACAAAATTCCTACTCAAATATATTCACCATCCTCAAATTGAACTTCACTTATAAAAAATCAACACACCTGTGTAGCAATAGAATCAAGCTCATAAAAAAATAGGACACAAGGAGCTGATCCTCTAGCTTTATAAAAAATTTCCCTCACATTAGCCTCGCTCTCTCCAAACCACATTGTTAGTAATTCAGGGCCCTTCACACTGATGAAATTGGCCTGACATTTGTTAGGAATGGCTTTAGAAGATGGATTGCTAGCTGAGCCCAAAGCAGTCTGGAAGTGCTCATTACTAACGATCATGGAGTTTAGAATCTCAACATCTATTGTCTCATCTTATAAGTCTATAACATCCATCTTTTCCCTAATGCACAGAAGTGCAGCCTCAGTACACAAAGCAGCAAGATCTGCTCCAACATATCCATGGGTATCCTTAGCAATATTTTCAAGATCAACCTGTAAAAAGAAAACTAAAGATAAATAGATACTCCATCAAGAAACATAAAGATTAATAAATGCTTTCAAAATCCAAGAACTATTTAACATTAGATATAGAAGTACACAAAATAAGGCCCTAATATACGTACATCATTAGAGAGCTTCATATTATTTGTATGGATGCAAAGCACTTCCAACCTACCCACTTCATTCGGAACCCCAATATCAATCTCCCTGTCGAACCTGCCAAACCTTCTGAGTGCTGGATTAATACTATTTGGTCGATTAGTTACTCCCATAACAATAACATGGGCATGTGATTTAAGTCCATCCATAAGCGTAAGAAGTTGAGAAACAATTCTCCTCTCAACTTCACCATGGGTTTTTTTCCCTCTTGGGAGCTATAGAATCAATTTCATCAATAAATATAATGGACGGGGCATTCTTCTCAGCCTCCTCAAAAGCCTTCTGGAGATTGCTTTCACTTTCTCCAGCCAAATTTGACATGATATCAGGTCCATTGATACATAAAAAGAAGGCACCGATTTCATTTGCCACTGCCCTAGCAATTAAGGTTTTCCCAGAACTAGGAGGCCCATAGAGTAGAATACCCTTTGGGGGCTTCACACCAATAGATTTGAAGAGTTGTGGGTGTCTGAGAGGAAGCTCTACCAATTCATGGATCACCAATTAGAGCCTATCTCTCAAATAGCTCAAACAAAATGAAAAAACCAACAGTTTCACGCAGAGCAGAGTAGATGGATTGCTAGAGCCCAAAGCAGTCTAGAAAATAGAATGAGCAGGGACCTGCTGGCAACAAGTAGTAGAATGAGTGTGGAAACCTAAAGATAAATATATAGACTAATCACCGATCAGGATGCCATTGGTGATTAGTCTGGATATTTATCTTCAATTTTTTTTTAAACACTCCGTGTTGCATCAAAATTTCGACCCACCCTCGTCGAAAGTTTGGCCTAAAATTAACCATTTTGTGTCGAAATGTGGTGTCGCGGGTTTGGCATCTTGGTCGGATCCGCTAAATATTTTGACCAAATTTGGTCGAAATATGACCATCGCGAGTTTGGCATCCTGGTCGGAGCGACCAAAGTTTTTGACCCATATTGGTTGAAATATCAACCAATACATAAACACTTACCAATGTTATCTTCGGCCTAGGTTGCCCTCATTTTCAACCAATAGAGGAGTCGATCATTCGACGGGTTTAGTAATGGTTGATATTTCAACACCAATAATAGTGACGAACCCGTTGGTCGACCATTCGATCGAGTTGGGTAGAAACTTCAACCAATAGTGCGTCAAAAAATGGTGCAAAATGTACTAGTGTCATGTTATGCAAGAGATTACATAAAAATGTAGGCAAGTTTATGAAGGTTGCAAGGAAATGAACACTAGGACGAATATAGGAAAGCATTGACATAAATAGGCCAATCTACTGGTACCGTATTGGTGGTGACAAAAATGTGAATAATTTTATTTTCAAAATGAAGACGATGGTCAATCTAATGGCCCAAAACATAATTGAGGAGGACAACACACAACATATTATTGAGCTAGACAGGAAGGGTATAAAATATCCTAGGACCATTTTTTGATTTATTCTAGTACCTCCTAAATTTGAACTTTTGTACATTTATTAGTCTTATAGATTGTGGGAGTAAAGTAAGAAATAAAATTGCTCCTATTGGACGCCATGCCCCGTGCAAATAAAAAATAATTTGAAATATTTCAACATTCAGACACTTGATGAGTAAGTCAGCAGTAATCACTACTACATTTGGGGCCAAATTTTGACAAAAACTTCTGACGAGTAATTTTTTATTATGAATTTGGTGTTTTTTTTGTAATAGGCCCCAATGGTGTCAGTATTCCGATGGGTGTTTAATTGACCATCAGAATTTCGACAGCTTCGGGGTATAGATGAAAAAAAAGTGAAACGGCCTCATCATTTTTATTTCGATTGGATAGAGAAGGAGTAGGAGAAAATGAGTGAAAGCTGATTACAAGAGAAGGTATGTGATTTCTTCATCTTTAGAGCCTCTGGCATCATATTTGACACAAATTTCAAATGCATTGCATTTTATTTGATCATGAATGCTCTCTGAAATGACCACATTCTACTAGTGTCGTGCCCTAGCCAGTGCTTTATTTCTATTATTTGATGTTATTGGTACTTGTGCTCAAGGATATCAATTCACTATTTTCAAATGTTTGGATTCACATTTGTTGATATTACTGGCACGTTTAATGATGCCATTGTATATTGCTGAGATACTCACTGAAATGACCACATTCTATTGGTATCATGCCCTAGCATGTGATTTAACTCCATTATTTGATGTTATTGGTGCTTTTGCTCAAGGATATACATTTTTTTGAAATGTTGACAGTGGTTATCAAATGGACAACCCGTGAGCTTCTAGCTAGGTGCCATTTGTATTGATAGCTTAGGGCATCAAATGTATTGTATCATTGATAGTTGAGACTTTTTAAAAAGGAAATAGGACAAAGAACGATTTTGATTTAGTTTCTCTATTTTGATCCCTAAGTGGCTTACAACCCTAGAGAAGTATATGCTGATTTACGGATGCAGTTGCAGGATACATAGCAACCGATAATTCACAAGAAATCCATGCATCCAATTTGAATAGAAATTAATACAAAGAAATAAGGTACTCTAATGGCCCAATCATTTGGACCTTGACTATCCCCTCAACCAATGACCCTTAAAAACTGGGTTATCATGCAATCAGTGAGTGATCCTTCATTCTCCTGGTTTGCCCTGCATCCAAACATATTGGAAATACACAATACAATGATAACAAGTCTTTCACAATCCCCCTTCCCTCAAGGAACACTATCAACCATCCCTTCCACATAGCATTTCATTGTTGTATGAGTGGATTGTGCAGGAACAGTTAACATTAAACAAGGAGCAAACTCCTCAACACATCTTGGAAACCATTGAATTCAATAATAAATGAAACCTAACACCAACACTATTCCTTCCATAGTTGTAGGATACATAGCAGCCGATAATTCACAAGAAATCCATGCATCAAATTTTTATAAGGATATCCTACTAATCAATAGGAATTTTCTTGAGATGACCAATGATTATGCATTTTGATGGCAGTGTGCTAGTTCAAAAGGATAATATAAATCTGAAACATTTTTTTTCTGATTTTCTAAAACTATAAATGTGGTTAAAGGGAAAATATTATGTGGAAAACCCACAAACCAAGCTAGCAAATGATTGTACATCAAATTATTCCTATATTCATTCAAGTATTTCTATGCTTCAGCTACCTGACCTTTGAGCTTCATCTAGATGAATGTGTAGCTTTAAGATAGAGTTACTTCTTGGGCCTTACAATAGGGTGGAATATGATCAAGATTTGTTTAGGCTGTATCTTTGTTAGTCCCATTGTTAGGTTCTTATGGTTCATGGTTTGAATCTATTATGGTTGTGTAAAGGATTTGTAGATGCTTTTTCTAACATAATTATTGGACACCATGATTGGAACAACTGGTTGTTGGCTATTGTACACATAAGTCATAACTGTCAATGGTTCTTTGTGTTCAAGAATTCATTGATCTATCTTTGAGATTTATTATCCTAGCTTTAAAAGAGTGATAAAAGATATAGTGAGTGTTATCTTTTCCAAGTGTTTTGTGGGTGCCATTATCTTCTAGGAGTAATTGCTAGAACCAAATTATGTTCTTTGCCTCTAGTAAATATTGCAGACACAATCATCTTCTTGGTGAAGGGTTGCTTCCATCCCCATGAGGCACTATTGCATGGTTTCCATTCCCTTGTAGTATAGTGAACCTAATTTAATACAAGTGTGCACTATTTTGGGATCCATAATTTATGGCCCCTACAATGTGGTTGTTAGCCTAAGACATGCCTACCTTTGCATATAATAAGAGGCCAACATGAAACAAACATCCATAAGTTAGGGGGTTGTTCCCTATCCAAAATTTATTATTTAAGTGCTAAGTGATGATGGGTATATCGTGTAATTTGTACCTAGTGTGTCTCTTTCTTTCTCTCCACAGTTCATATTAGGAGTATTTGCTATAAAATACTAATGAAATTAACTATTAGTCAAATCTAATCAAAATTGCAATATAAGGATTAAAATAGATCTTGAAGAAATATGGGAACCACATTTGACAGATATTGTACAAACGAAGAGAATACTCCTAAGATGAAATGCTTCAATGTGGAACAATTGAAGGACAATATTTTACTTTTATATGCACATCTGCAATGTTTTTGATATATTTCCGAGATAAAAAAACCATAGAAAGAATAACATATAGAAGAAAGTAAAGAATAATGATCATACTTTGAGATATTGTGGAAACTTAAAGGAAAGAATGCTTGGTGGGGTTATAATGAAATCAGTGAGTGATCCTTCATTTCCCTCAACCAGTGACCTTCAAAACCAGGTTATCATGCAATTAGTGAGTGATCCTTCATTCTTTTGGTCTACCCTGCATCCAAACATATTGGAAATACACAATACAATGATAAAAAGTCTTTCACAATCCCCCTTACCTCAAGGAACACTATCAAAAATCCCTTCCACATAGCATTTCACTATTGTATGAGTGGATTGTGCAGGAACAATTAACATTAAACAAGGAGCAAACTCCTCAACATATCTTGGAAACCATTGAATTCAATAATAAATGAAACCTAACACCAACACTATTCCTTCCATTCACTTTTACCAAGATAAAACATTTAATCCATTCAACATTACATATAATCATTAGACAGTTACATTTCTTGACTGTGTACAGGAACAGTCATGACCCAAATGATTAAAAGTACTTTCACCCTTGCACAAGCTATTGCAAACTTCAAGTAAAATGAGCAATATGATATATCAAATCATTTATATTCATAGTAACAATTCAAAAGATCATTTTGTCAATGAACCCTCTGACTGTACCCCTACGGCAGAGACTGACAATATACATGAAATTTACATTTTTTATTACTAAAAGTGGTTTACATAGTTTCATATGATCTTTGATCGATCATTAACCTTGTCTCCATTCCTCTGGCATACACCTCAACTAGGCTTTTCACCCTGATCCTAACATCAAGTATCATCTCATCATGGTCTATTCACCATGTTTCAACACCCCATTCGCTCTGATCTATTCAACTTACACCATTCTTCTTCTCCAAGACTCAAAGGATTGAAACATTATATGTGGTAAAAATTCATGAAATACTAAAGAAGACCTGCTATTTGTCAGACAAATCTTCATTGTCCCCCACAAAAAACTAATTAATAACTACTCTACCCTTAATTTGTTTAATAATGCACCATATTAGATAAAGTGGGTTCTATCACACATGGCACGAACTCTCTTCAAACTCAAAATACGTTGCATGCATAGTACAAAATTCATGAGATTCTAAAGAAGGCCTCACTCTTAATTAGTTATAAACATGCCATTGTTTCAATTTTTCTTGCGAGTTATGATAATTTTTGTAAATATGCCATTGGTTTAGTTTAGTGTATTCATTTTTGTCAGACAAATCTTCATTGTCTTTTGATTGTCTTCTTTATATACTAGCATGTATTAATTGGTTGACAAATAAAGAAGCATTTAGACAATCAGAAGACAATGAAGATAATTTTAAATGCATCTAACACAATTTTTTTTTACAAAACTAAACCAATGGCATGTTTACAACAAAGAAATAGAGTGATAATAATATGCTAAAAATTGTATTCTATTTAATACACGCCAAAGGACCAGTCCCAACAATTCTTAAAACATACTTTATCTGATATGATGAATTCTTAAACAATTAAGGTTGGAGTAGACATAGTTATCACACAGTTTTTTGTGTGGTACAGGGAAGATTTGGCTGATTAAGAGTGAAGCCTTCTTTAGAATCTCATGAGTTTTGTACTACACATGCAACGTATTATGAGTTTGTAGAGAGTCCATGCCATGTGTGATTATTAAGTAATGGGAAAGTTATGATGATTTAATTGTAAAACTACTGGTTCCTTGACACGGTATATATATCCATCAAGGCATAAATAAAATTCAACTTTTCTCAAATGTTGTAGTTGCAAGTAATGAATTTTAAATTTTATTTTCTTATTCATAGAAGCTCGCAGTAGAGTTGCTTTTAATCTAGACAATTTAGATAGTGTATTTGCCTATAGTGTTCCTTAGTCTTGATTGAGGATGACAAGCACATGGTCGCTAAAATGGACTTGCATAGTGCAGTTAGATTAAAGGGGTGATTATTTTGGTAGTGAAGATGAGAAGAAAAACACAATTCATTAGTTAAATGTTTTGTATATAAATTGTGTACTACTTTTGTAGGTAGTTTTAGCTCATTGTTTTGTAATGTAATTTTTCAATTTCATGTATTTTATCTCCTATTTATTAGGTGCATGAGATGAAGGTTGAATGTAAGAGTCTTATAATGTTGAGTTACCTTTGGATCTTGAGTTTTTGATACTCCTATGATGATCTTTATCAACAAGTATTTTATTCTATTGTTGTTTTTTGAATAACATATTGGGGAAATACAAAACTGTGTACTTCTACAAGACAGCGAACACAAACTTGAAGCATCAAACAAGACTTGATCAAGTTGTAGGTGGAACGTGCACTCAAATAGTAAGTAATGTAGAATAACAAAATAAGTAATCAGTCGTGTCTACATTTTGTTATTTTTTGAGATTACATCCATGTTCTATATTCACAGAATGGTTCAAAATTGAAATTTACAATTTGATAAAAGTACTGACGGGTGTTGTTCCCTGCACCCTCAATCAACAACTTTCCTCCATTTGTGGTCTCAAGTTTCTTCCATTTGTTGTTTCCTACACCCTCAAAAAGCATTAGATAGGCATATTTTTCATTTTAAGATCAAAGATAAAGGCTCCCTTTTTTATGCGCGCACACACACACAACATATACAACATATACAACCTTCACCATGCAGATTTGCCTAAGCACCACTGGGACCTTATACCTGCAACAAATGTATTATTGTGAAAATCATCACAAGTCCATTTGTTGTCAGGTCTAGCTCCCAGTAGTGCTTGGTCAAATTTGATGCACTGTAGGGATAATATTTTGTGTATAATATATATGATATTTTATTTTGATTTACAAACTACTATATTATTTGAATATCTTTCTTTCTTGCCACAATAGGAAAGAGTTTGAGGTGGAATACTACAATAACATAAGTGTTTCAATTTGGTATACTATACTACAACATCATTTCATAACTAACTTTTCAATTTCTATATATAATTAGGTTATCGATAATCTAAGTGAAGAAGGATCATGTCAGACAATCCAAGTGAAGAAGGTAATAGGGATACAATCAATAGATTTTGGTCTAACTTGAAAAGAAAAGGCCCGGATGGAAAATGTTATTGTCCCTACAATATTTGTAAGGGCTTAAACACTAGAAGATTGCTAATCAAAATAGCTAAGAGACATTGTAGGGATAATGGTCACATTGAAGGAGGGTTTGATTATCATGAATTGGTAAGTTTTTCATTATATTTATTTAACAATTAATATATATATGAAATACACTTGATGATGAGATCATTATCATGGTTTATTTGTGTTCATCATTTTTATATAGGTTGACCTCCCCAGGGGAGTACGTGATATGGACCATGGAGGTGGGAATATGGAGAATATGGCTTTGGAAGTGGAGGATCATGGAGGTGCGAATATTGCAGCTAAAGATTATGATCCCATGGAAGATGACGATGATGTGCTAGATGATGGTACTAATACATTGATCCATGAAACATTTGGTATTGGCGCAATTGATGATGATGATCAGGATGATGTTGATGTCATCCATGATATACCTCTACTTGAGAAGGAAGCCATGACCCTTTACAAAGGCTCCCAAACAACTCTTCTCTCTGTTGTATTGTTGTTGTTGAACTTGAAGGTTATGAATGGTTTATCCAACACAACAATGTCATGTATGCTAAGGCATGTCATATATGTCATTATAGTAATTAAAGGGTGAAACATGTACCATAAATATTGTTAATATTAAAAAATTATATTTTTTTCTATAGATTGATAGGTGAGTTTTTATTACCACCATCAAATATTCTCCCTCACTCATACCGAGAATTATGTGCCACTATGAAAGATATTGAAATAGAGTATCAAGAATTAGATGCTTGTCCCAATGATCATATTATTTATCATAAAGAACATGAATTTACAATAGAATGCCCTGAATGTCATACGAGTAGATATCAAATAGATCAAATAACAAAAAAGGTGGCTCACAAGGTTCCTTGTTACATCCCCATTATACCACGTTTGCAAAGATTATTTAGGTGTAGTAGCTTGGCACAATTTATGGATTACCATGTATGCAATAGGAGTCAAGATGACATTATTCAAATGCCTATGGATGGTTCTATATTTAAGGACATAGATGAAAAGTGGCCACACTTTATTGAAGAACCTTGAAATCTCAAGCTCTCAGTGGTAGTGGACGGTGTCAATCCATTTAGAGAGCTAAGATCTGTTTACTCTGTTTGGCCTATTTTTGTCGTCAATAATAACATTCCTCCATGGATGTCAATAAAAAGGGAGCACATTATGTTGGCAATGGTTGTTCCAGGTATTTGATCATTTAATAGTTATCTGCATGTAATTATAAATCTTGTAGTAAAATGGTCACAATAATTATGTAATGTTGTTCATTCAACTAGGTAAATACCAAGTTAAAGATATGAATGTATATATTGAGCCTCTTATCGACAAGTTGGTGGAGTTATGGAATGGTGTCACTATGTATGACATCTCTAGACCAATAGGAGACATACAATTTCAATTCCATGCAATGCTTGTATGGACAATACATGATGCCCCAGGGCTAACACATTTTTTTGGTATGTTATGGTGAATTCAAGTTGCACATGATAATTCTAAAAATAAAAATTAACATATTTAATCCAATTGTATCATTATCTTGTAGGTCTTCAAACAAAGAGAAAATTTGCATGTCCAGTTTGTGGTCCAAAGATGAAATCTTGTCATTCAAAAAGTTTAGGAAAGTGGGTGTTTGATGAGCATAGACACTTTCTCCACAAAAATCATACTATCAAATTACTGAAAAATATCTTTTCAATGGGAAAGAAGAGACTACATCTAAGCCACAAAGAATGACACCTCGCCTATGGAAGTTGGAATATAATAGAATTAATCGTCAAGGTACTACCGTTCTACCTAATGGTTTATGTTTGGAATTTGTATATTTATATTGTGTTTTGTTTGTTGATTATGTGATTGATGATCATGAATGTCATCAAGGAAATACTACTAAGCACCTTCCAAAGGGACTAAAAAGTTATCCCAGATAATTTAGTAGGTTTCCCTACTACGAGTAGCTGCAAATTGTGCATTTGTTTAATACTATGCATATTGGAAAGAATGTAACGGAGACATTGTGGAAGATATTAGATGGAAGACATGACAAAGAAAAAATTGTCAAAATTTGTAGCGACATTCATGAATCCAATCATGTAATGAAAAATTTCATTGAATCAAATAGAAATGGAGAACAAATTAATATAAGTGCCCTTCCTTGGTTATTAACAGAACATCAAAGTGATGCCATAAAAGAAGTCATACAAAAAATTTGATTTCCCACAAGATTTGCTGCAAACATAAGTAGTACCATATCAAAGAAAAGTGAATTTGGGCCAGGGTTAAAAATGCATGATTTAAATACCTTCATCAAGGTAAGTCACGTTCTTTTGTATTTACAATATATTTGTAAGCTGCATGTACTTCTCATTGTATTATATGAGAAAACAATGACATGATTATTTTTATAATTGTTGCAGTACGTGCTACCCCTATCTCTCCCAGAGAACTTCAACAATAACATCAAAAAAGTGATATATGATCTTAGAAAATACATGAGGTAAGAAATGATATTTGTTCAATTTGTTGTATATATGGTAAAGTCTCGTGTTTATATATTTTTGTGTCTTGAATGTGTTGTAGGTGGTTGTCATCTAAAGAAATCCATAAAGCAGATATAAAATACTGGAAGAAAAGAATTCCTCATCTAATGTGTGAAATGCAAAAGCGTCTACTTTCAACCTTTTTCAATGCACAAGAAGATTACCTCATACACCAAGTTGAGGAGATTGAAATGTGTGGACCCGTACACACTCGGTCAATGTGGATGGTTGAGAGGCACCTGCAATTTTTGAAGGCTTTGGTTTGGCAAAGAGCACGTCCTGAAGGTTCTATGGTGGAGGGATATATGGTGTACCAAACTATGGTGTACATTACTGAATATCTTCCTAAGCTTTCAACAAAGATCCATATAGATCACATTTGAGATCTCAACACCATTAGAAAATTCAAAGGGGAGTACTTGGTGGGGAAAGGTAGAATGAGAAAAGTGAGAGGTAATAAATTCTAAGATGTTATTGTAGTTGTTAATTAATTCTTAATCTTCAAAATTAATCGGTTGTAAGTCGTCTATTTATTTTTTGTACAATTGCTTGAGAGTGGGATGCAATACATTTGTATATTGTAAACAATCAAGATTGGATGATGGTATGGATTGAATGATGTCATCATTTAGGTCACACATTAACATGGGAAGCCATGTCTTCATTGGTTAATGAAGCTCATCGTAACAAAGATCTAAATGTTACACAAAGGGAAACATATTTAGCACATGGTTTAAGAGATTTCTAGGTACGTATAAATTTGTTAATCACTCGTATGTTTATGAACTCTCGATGCATTAATTTATACATGTTTGACATATTTTTATAGGTCAAACACCACAAGGCTATATTTTTCAATGGTCATAAATTTTGCATCAAAAATTTGGATGCCACAAAGAAAACTCATGATTTTGGGATAAGTGCAGTCTTTTAGGTGACTAATATTTCATCTAGAAATGACTTACATCTTTGAGAGTCTGAAAATCGATACTATGGCATTTTGGATGATATACTTGAGTGTGACTTTAATTCCTTCAGATTAGTTCTCTTCATCGTCAGATGGTACATGCTATGACTTAATCAAAATGATCCTGATAGAATTGTTATTGAACATGACAATGGATTTCCAATGATTAATACAAGGTGGTTTGAGCTAGTTGGGGATGAGCCCTATGTTCTTCCAAGCCAATGTGAGAAGGTATTTTACTCAGAGGTTCCACATAAATCAGGTTGGTCATTTGTTGTTAGACATGATCCAAGAGGAAGGCCGATGAGTTATAATGCGATGGAAGAAGAAGATTGCGAACAACTAGAAGATGATGTAGATGATGATCATGAACAACAGTTAGTCGATGATGTTCCTGAAACAACTTTTCTTGAAGAAGAAGAAGATGATGATGATGATGATGATGCTACTGATGATGATGATGATGATCCTACTGATGATGATGATGATGATGATGATGATGATACTACTACTGTTGATGATGATGATGATGCTGATATTGATGATGATGGTAACAACGATGAAGATGATGACAATGACGGTGATGGTGATGAAGTCAATGACAACGATGATCACGGTGATGAGTTGGATGAAGAAGAAGATGAATGCCATGAATGAAATGTACAATTATGTGATCACTGCTTAATCTATTTAATATTGATTTTTTGTTAGAAATGTGCAGTTATGTGATCAATGCTTAATCTAATTAATTTGTGATGTACCTTTTAATGTTTTTAATTCATATGGGATGCTTATGGTTTTTAATATACTTACTATGTGGTTTTGAGTATATGTATCATGAATTTTTTAGCTAACATTAGATAATTGAATTACATATGTAGGTACCCAAACCCCTTTCACGAGCATCCCACACAGTCTCATGGATCGACAGGTATAAGTCAATACACCCTATAGAGATTAATGTATTTCACAATTTGCAAAATATGTTGCATTACTTGCTATCTCTCTCTTTTGATGGAGTGCAGGTAGCAAAAAATAGGTATTTGTCAGATGTGTCTTCCTCGAGCAAAGAAATTGAGTAACGTAGTATGTCTGAATTAGGAAGATCAACTAGAGGTCAAAAGACTAGAAGGAAATTCAATAAACGCATGAAATTTTTCCTTGCTCAAGGGGGATCATGTTCTTATGATAATGAGAGAAAATGCGACATTGAGGTGCCCTCTAGGTGCCAAAATCTACAGAAACAATGGGTCCCCAAGGAACTTCCTCCAATAAACACTAATTTTAGTGTTAAAGGCAAGATATATCATATTGCACCATCGTCAATACATGGTTTGGGCCTATTTTCCATGGATTTCATAAAGGTCTCTTACAACAAAGTTGTTGAATTGATGGAGTATGTTGGACCTTTTTATGATTACAAAAGTTGGATATGAATTGTTCAATATAAAAAAAGTATGCGTAGGTATGCACTGTCGAAAAATTATATTCAACAAAAAGACAATGAGAAAAATAAAAGAGTGGCTATATACATTGACAGAAGGCCAAAAGCATTAGGGAATATTGTAGGTTTTATAAATAGCACATGACCTCTGTCAACTATTAAGAAATCCAATTGCATATTTGAGGAGCATGAGGGAAATCATGTATTTGTATGTGCGATAAAATCAATAAGTGCAGGGGAAGAGCTGCTTATTGATTACAATTTGAATCACATAGATACACACGATGTCACTATCATCGGGGTGCAGGTACATACTATGTACCATTAAATAATTTAGTTTTTTTGCCAGCCACATTTAGAGAGTCTCCTCACCATCCACCTCATCTCCATCATCATCTTCTAATGAAATTTATTAATGTAGTCCTTTCTAATTATTGGTTAACTTTAAATAATAACACAGGGTAACAATATGAAGCAACCGCATAGAGGGGACAATGATGATCGTGCATGCACTTCTTCCCAACAGGTAAACCTCTTTGTTATAGTACTACAAATTAGATAGAAGAAAAATGTTAAATAAAGTTTTTTATTATATTCTTTTCATCACTGTTTCAGATTAATTCTAATAGTGTTAGTAATATTGTTGTCATAGACAGGTGGTTAGTAGAGAAAGGGAAAGGAACCCACAGTCCCTGAAGAGGAGTCCTTTGATGAGGACCTAGCTGTTGATTTCGCTACTTGTGATGACTAGGCCTCTGTAATTAAAAATTGCCTCCATAAAATTGGAAAAAGAGTGGCTTAATTGGCATCTATATTCCCTCCGACTCCTGAGTCACAAAAGAGGGCAACTAAACTGATGCACCTATCTCAAAATTACAAAGTAAGTATTAATGTAATTTTTAATTATAACAAAAGTTCAATAATAGTTTTTATGTTATACTAGTCTTTTATGTCATTAAAAAATAAGCGGATGTGTTGCTTTGACAACTTTTTTTGCGTAATTTTTATCCTCACGACCATGATGAGGGTACTGCGGCTGGTTCAAGTAGATTGCATGTTGGACTATATATATTTTTACTCTCTAACAATGTTGTCCATGCTAATCACTTCTTTTATTATATTCTAACAATCTTATTCTTCAGCACGTGTCAATGATCATTTACTATTGCCGCCTCATACGATGGCAGACTCAGATGTACTGCATCCTACAATGTCAAAAACATGTAGCATGGCCACAGACACCATGGAACCACCTACTCGTACACAGATTTTATTTTCTCTATCATTATATATATGTTTATTTACCTTGAAGTGTTCTTTCTTAGGGCCATTTTGTAATGGATTCAATTTATGCAACAGGGGATGCAACACTTGATGGTGATTTTCCTGGATGTAGTAGTATTCCTAGTACGGGAATAGTGAAGGATTGCATATTGCTTGTGAGTGATGAAGAATGAGTTCCCTTGAAATTAGTAAAACTTCCAGGTACTTTAAAGATTGGACCTTTCTTTTATTATACAATCGTATGTTAATTACACCTTGCATTCAATATGAGAAGCTTACATCTATTGTATTCTTATTTTATACTATTATATCCTTCGACTAATGATCTCATGATTATTTTGCAGGGAATGATGTTTTTTATGGTAAACTTAGTGACGAGTGTTTGCGGATATTCGGGCCTACCATCTGTACAGGGTGGAACATCATATCCGAACTAAAACCCCAATCCACTATTTTGATTTCATATCATTGCTAGGATAGTTATCATTACATCCATTTCTTAAACTATATTAAAGGTAATTTCATTTTATTTTTGAATCTAACACTATTTTTTTTCTTAAAAGGTGGAAAACCCAAAGTCAAAAGTTAAAGGATGCTCTC
Organism: Chamaecyparis obtusa; assembly: GCA_027943335.1. Taxonomy (NCBI): domain Eukaryota; kingdom Viridiplantae; phylum Streptophyta; class Pinopsida; order Cupressales; family Cupressaceae; genus Chamaecyparis; species Chamaecyparis obtusa. The sequence goes on from BSBK01000610.1 coordinate 1,044,661, forward strand.
GTAGAGAGTATGACAAACTTTTTTGGACCTTGTGCATTTGAGAAGGGTAAGCTCTTTCAGAAAGCTGGGTTATGTTTGAGGTATATTAGGGACAAGTATAGGTGTACATTAACCAAAAACCCAAATTACCAACGCCCCCCTTGCATTCCTGATTTAGAGTGGAAATATCTTATTCTGCATGCGAATGAGAAAACTAAAATAAAAAAAAGGAAATACACCACTAGAGAACAGAAGAAAATATGTGATACTGTTAAGAATGTAATTGTGTACTAAATACTCTTCATATTTATATGAACTAACATATTTCAATCTCTTCATAGATTTCCTGACACATCAAAGGCAACAAAGGCAAGACTACAAAAGTGCGGGCAACACAAGCTAGGCTCTGGCGGTTATTCCAAACTTGCTGCACGAGTTGTAAGTGTTAATATTGTCAGAATTAAATGAGGAAAAATACAATCTGTAGATGGCTTTTAACACTGAAAATAATACTTTGATCTTTATAATATTTATTTATAATTTAAAATCTTTTTTGTTTTGATGAAACAATAAAATAAAATGACAATACCAAGTAAAAATGTAGGGTGCGGAGTTCAATATAAGTCTTACAGAAGAGGACAAGAGAAATGGCTTCCAACAAGGCTATAAAGTCATGGCAGAAAGACTAAGAAAAGCACAAGGTTCTACTAATGGATCCATCGCGGTAAGTAAGCTAAATAGATGATATTTAAAATTTAATTTTTTACCAATTAGTTTATTTGATGTTAAGTTCCAACATAAAGTGAGTAAATTTGTTTTAAGTAAGAAAACAATGATAACATGAATGCGTATGAAATTGAAATGCAGCCTGCCAATTTTGGCCGTACAGAACCTATGCGTGTTGATGACAATGAGGATGTGCATCAGAGTAATACAAGTAAACATCTTAAATTGATTGGTGTAGTAATACAAATTTAATTGCAATTGGTGTTTGGATTAATGTAACAATTTGTATTGCAGCTGTAGAGAGTGTAGAGGCCACTATTAATGAGCAAGTTGAGGTTGAGGCCGAGGCTAGACAAACTGACCTCGATGTTGATGATATGACTAGATTAGGTAAAGAGCTATACGATTATGACCTTTAAAGTACTAAAATACTTTAAAATATTTTTAATATTTTTAATTATAATAAAATGTTTTTAATTTAACCCTTTTATATGTTATTGAGATGACCCCCCTTTGCATCAACAGAGAACTAGGCATACATTGAGATCTAATGAGAGGGGAGATGATCATGATGATATTGATGCTCCTCTTAGCAATTACTTCTTAAAAACTAGAAATGAAAAGAAAAAAAAGAAATGATTGTCATCTATGCACCTTAATTGATAATGATTGGTTTTTATATGCCAATGAATTTAATTATGTGGTATTGAATGTTCATAAATTTTATAATGTGTTAATAAATGTTATCATGTGATAATTAATTAATGTTACATTTTATTAATGTGTTAATGAATGTTATCGTGTGATAATTAATGAATGTTACATTTTATTAATAGATGAAATAATGAATGAATGTTAGATGTTAACGGGGAATTTAGAGTGATGTTAGGGGGGTGGGGCCAAATGAGCTTCCACCTTCACATGGTTGGCCCTGTTTATTACAGAATATAATACTATTCTCGAAACAAAGTGAAGCTCAATAAGATTGTTCCTTATATAGGGTCTCAAGTGTAGCATTTATCCCACTCTCAACATTGCAAGGCTTCAAGTGGTATTCTGATATTGGTTTCTCCATCTCCCACTGACATCTTGTCTTTCTCCTAAGAACTCTTACTGAGCTTTGATACATGGATGAGCAGAAGATGTCCCTTACAGGCTGCACATATATAATATGATAGATCTAGGGAACAAATATACTACAACATAGAATGAGTCAACTTGAATCTATAGTTTCTCCAGTCACAATGAAAATTTAAATTACAAGCCATATTTTAGATTTAATATTCATATGCATCTTCATCATGATCATAGCCATCACAGTCAGCATTTGGTTCAAATTCATTTGAACCACACTCCATGTCATACCCATGTTACCATAATAATGAGTTAGCCTATAAAATTATGAATAAAATACCTCATGTATCAAATTTATAATACTCTAGGTGCACCCAGGATTGGCCTAGGCACCCAAGTTCCTACCAAAGGAACCCAAGTCAAATCCAGAGGAGAGCAAAAGTAGAACCGGAACCCAGCCTCAAACAAAGAACTGGATAACTTGGCTTTTTTCTAATTCAAGTTTATTTCTAAATTCTTCTGCAATTCCAACTTGATTATTCCATATTTTATTTTCTAATTTTCTTTCTTCCTCACTCCAAATTATGTTATGTTGTTATTTCCTTTTACTAATTGTGCTATTTCAAGGATCACCACCCATGACTTGGTTAAGATGATGAATGTTGTCAATGCCTTTATTACCAAGGAATCACCGCTTGCCATTAATGAATATTAATGATCATTGTTTCCTAAGGGTAATCACTATTTGTGTGTGCTGATCACCCAAGTCTTTGGATGTGATTTGCATGCTATGAGGTTTTTTAGAAGTGGGGGTATGACATGCTGGTTTGATTATAACATATTGACACTTACACCATGAAGAACACAAATGATTAAACAGAAAGAGAGGACCAACTGAACCATCTTGTGGTCAGTCTATATCACATTGAGAAACAACGTCAGGACTCAAGAATCAAAACAAGCAAAGAATGAATGTAAAGCTTATATAGGTAAACACAAATTTAACTCTGGAAATTATTCAATCTGGCCAATTCACATGTACTAGAACTCAATGAATTTAGGATACATCAAATAGAAGAAAAGTTTCTTCAAGACCATGAATGATCAACAACATTCCATGATTATATTGAAAATATTTTACATCAAAAAACAAAACACTAATCTATATTATCATTAAGCCATAAAATATGTCTTTAAAGTTCAGAAGCATCACAAAAACTTTCAAGAAACATAGTACTATCCAAAACGAATACCCTCCAAATGATTATGATTATGTTGATGTTGATGTCTATAATTTATGTCTAATTATTATGATGATGTTGATGTTGATGTCTATAATTTATTTCACTTATTGATGCTTGCCTAGATTGCATTTTGAATTGCCAAGCTGGAGAACACTTTCAAAGTTTAGGGTCTGTTCTACATGATACTCTTAGTTACAACTCAAATGCAACTCAACATATTTTTGATGCTGGACAACCCATTGCAGAAACTCATCCGCAGGTGAAATTTACTATTGTGAATCTTGGCATTTTTAATGTTATTAATTTTCCTCACGTTTCATATTTGTGAAAATGTTTCTTAGCACTATCTTCTTTTTCAATTCCTATATTTGCATCTTTTTAGATCATTAACATAAGCATTACATGTCTTTGTTCAAAGTTTATTCTAACACTATATTATATCTTATTCTTATTACAATGTTCTTTGTTGTAAGGTAGGAGGTCAATCTTCATTGTCTTCATTGTGGGGAACAATGAAGATTTCTCTGAAAAATAGCAAGTCTTCTTTAGTATCTTATAATAACATGCTAAACTGATAAATGTGTTATGTGCATTTAATCTGCCAATTACTAATAGATTAAGAATATTATTACTATGCTTAATGTTCCATTTAAATGCATTTAAAACAAAAAAAAAATTTACAAAACCGAACCAATGGCATGTTTACAACAAAGGTCTCCAAACCGATTTCTTGGCCTTTCAATGGTTTCCAAGATGTGTTGAGGAGTTTGCTCCTTGTTTAATATTAATTGTTCTTGCACAATCCACTCATACAATAGTGAAATGCTATGTGGAAGGGAGGGTTAATAGTGTTCCTTGAGGGAAGGGGGATTGTTAAAGACTTGTTATCATTGTATTGTGTATTTCCAATATGTTTGGATGCAGGGCAAACTAGGAGAATGAAGGATCACTCATTGATTCCATGATAACCTAGTTTTGAAGGGTCACTGGTTGAGGGGACAGTCAAGGTTCGGATGATTGGGCCATTGGAGGACCCTATTTCTTTGTATTAATTGCTATTCAAATTGGATGCATATATTTCTTGTGAATTATCGGCTCCTATGTATCCTGCAACTGCATCCATAAATCTGCATATACTTCTCTAGGGTTGTAAGCCACTTAGGGATCAAAATAGAGAAAATAAATCAAAATCGTTCTTTATCCTATTTCCTTTTAACAAAGTCTCAACTATCAATGGTATAATACATTTGATGTCCTAAGCTATCAATACAAATAGCGCCTAGCTAGAAGCTCACGAGCTATCCATTTGATAACCACAGTCAACATTTCAAAAAAATGGATATCCTTGAACACAAGCACCAATAACATCAAATAATGGAGTTAAAGATCGGGCTAGGGCACGACACCAGTAGAATGTGGTCATTTCAATGAGCATCTTAGAAATATACAATGACATCATTAAATGTGCCAGTAATATCAACAAACATGAATCCAAACATTTGAAAACCAATGGAATGTTTACAACAAAGGTCTAATAGAACTCTCAACAATTCTTAAACATACTTTATCTGATATGATGAATTCTTAAATAATTAAGGTTGGAGTAGACACATTTATCACACACTTTTTTGTGGTACAAGGAAGATTTGGCTAGGTCAAATCTTCCTTCTGCTAGTAGTCTACAGAATTAGACCTTTATTAACAATTCATTATATCAAATAACTAGTATGTTTAAGAATTATTGGGACTGGTCCTTTGGAGTGTATTAAACAGAATATAATTTTTAGCATATTATTATCATTCTATTTTTTTGTTGTAAACATGCCATTGGTTCAGTTTAAATCTACTGGTGTCGTGCCCTAGCCCATGCTTTATCTCCATTATTTGATGTTATTGGTGCTTGTGCTCAAGGATATCGATTCACTATTTTGAAATGTTGACTGTGGTTATTGTTGGTTCTTCAAAATATTTTACACTCCATGAGATACCAATATGCCTATGACTGATGTTAAGGATTGGTTAATTCCAAATATGAGAAATCTCTAGGCAACTAGACCAACTATAGGGACAAGACTGCCCTCTTCACTTCTAGCTCTGCAAAACCAAGGCGGGTACACCTGATCCAACAGTTTTAACTCTGTTTCTTATCTAATATTGGATCTTACAACAGATAACAGTGAGAAAGTACTAAGTAACAACCTATTACTCATTGACTCTCCATCACTGGGTAGAACAATATATAAAGTAAATGAAATGTAAAAAACTGGTATTGATTTAATATTTTCTGGATTACAAGATTTCAATCATTCCATACAAAGAAAAGATGGGAAAATATAGGCCAGTGCCCTATCCATTGGGAAAAATATCAGAAGACAGAATGAATACAATAGTGTTTGAAAGATAACTGGTCTTAAAACATAAATACAAAGTATTCCAAATCTTTCCTACTTATAGAGAATCCCTAAATAGATTCAGTAAACATGCATCACACTTAGAGCAATATTTAATCTAATCCTAGATCAGAACTCAGAGCTAAACACATACATATAAACCTCCAGAAAGACTTAAAAATTTACTAAATAAACTCATAGGAGAGGCAAAGACTTGAGATTTGTATTAAGTGTAACCTTGAATGTTGCACACATCATACTCTGAATCAATAAGCTTGCAAAAAATAGCAGCATCAACCTGTACTTCTTTTCTATTTCTTTGATAAAATGATACAAGATTTTACAATCCTTGACTAAGGGTTAGGGTTTAAGAGTTTCTATCTTTTTAACTCCTAGACTCTCAATGCCTAGAATGATTGTGGAAAAAACCTTTATATACAAGGAAATGCAACAAGCTACCGATCATTCTAGGGCTTGCAAAATTTCTAACCTAAAAAACCTTTACAACAACCTCAAAAATTTACAAGAAATGCACAAGTCAAGTAGGTGAGATATTTGTAGCTGAGCAACCTCCTTTTTGTCTTCAATACTGTCCTTGGCTCCCTTCAGCAAATCCGATTTGCAACATCTTGTTGTCCATCCTGCAATGAATGTCTTTCTATATCTCAACAACCTTTATGACTCAAAAAGTAACTGCCTTCAATTGCTCTAGGAGGCTGGCGGAGTATTAACCTTTTCAACATGAGGTATGTACTGATATCTCCATTTATTGTACACCTCTTCACTTGGGAACTCAAAATTGGCAAACTTAGTCTTCTTATTTGATAACTGTTCCCATTCATTTTCAATTTAAGTAACCTTATGCTGAATATTGTCAAACATTGATTTAGCATTTATTAACAACTTGATAACACTACTAATAGAAAAAGTGTCATTTAGGACACCAGTCACCCTTTCTGACAAAAGTGCGTGTTGTTAGTCCATTTTCCTATCAATGCAAAATCTTATGAAAATGGTCTATTCTCTGCAATCTTTGTTATGCTATCCTGCCATGCTTGCAATCACAGTTTTGACTTGCGATGAAAATCCATAATGATTCATGGTGTGCACCCTTAGCCCTATGTTGTTCATGTTGTCACCTTGCTCCAGTTCAGATCGCATCTCCTAAATCGCAAAATTCAGGGAGATATTCAAGTTTTATGGTCTGCAGGAAATAATCTCAGAATATGTCACAGTGTTGAAAACCCATGATGTTTTCGGTCTCCCCGCTACCTTTTGGTCTACATGAAAACCCTGGATGTTTTTGATCTTTTTCTGAAAACCCTGTGTGTTTTTGATCTCTCGTCGAAAACCCTATGTGTTTTTGACCTCACACTTTTTCATCTTTGTCAGCGTTTCCTATCTGCGCAGCTGTGACCTGATGGTGGGCCCAGGTTTTCAAAGGCTTTAAAATGATTGGTTGTCGCATGATCGCATGTCAAATTTTTTTGACATGCGACCATGTGACCGATTACTTCTTGTGCTAGGGCCCGTTGGTGGGAAGGCAATGGTCCCGTTGGCAGTTATGTGGCGGCCTGTGGTTGGCTGTCGTATGATTGCATGTCAGAGATTTCTGACATGCGATCATGCGACCAGTTGACACCTATCCCTTTGGTGTTAGAGTGCTATGGTCCTGCTGTCTGACTTGGAGGATGAGGTGGCAGTCTTGTGGCCTTGTCGCATGTTCGCAAGGGCCATCTTTCGGCCATGCGATCATACGACAAGGGTGCCACGTTGTGTTGGGGCCCGGTGGCAGGTGGTGACGTGTTGAGTTTTGGTTGGTTGCCGGTGTACCTGGTGGTAGGTGGTTTGCGGTGGGACTTGTCTGCTCGATGGTGATGATGTGCTTGATTCTCATTGGTCAGCAGGGTGATGAGTTGGATGTTGTCAGTGGGGCCGCAGTTTTCAAAGGAAGTAGAGCATTTGTAAGTCTATGAAGATCATGTGGTTGTCGTTATACCGTTGAGGTGAGATGCTCAACTTTTAGCATCACGGTGTAATGACGACCGTTGATTTTTTTTTAAAGAAATATAAAGTGCATGGAGCCGTGAATTTTAAAAAAGGATCTAGCGGCGTTGCGGAGTTGTGAGGTGGTAAAGGGTTGCAGGTGCGGTGTGTCGCATGTTCGTATAGCCCTTCTCCGGGCTATGCGATCATGCGACAACTGTTGCAATGTTGCTGATGTGGAGTTAAGGTGGGTCAACGGTGTTGTGTTGCTAACATGATCGATTTTCATTCACTGAGGGATTTATGAGGTGGCGGTTGACTGGTTAGGGGGTCCCACGGTAGTTTTAAAGGATAAGTATGACCACCCAATCTGTCGGGAAGAGATATAATCAACGGCCATGTTTCAAAAATGTGCTGAGCTAGCCATTGCCACTAGGTTTCAAATTCATGAGGGATTTTCCTATGATAGGAGGTACCTATAATTTATGGTTTTCTGGCCATTTTTTGATCTGGTTGGTGGCATCGATTGTTGCAGTGTGGTCCAGTGAGTTGGGTGATTGCTTGCAGATGTTTTTCCATGTGGGGGAGGACAGTTTTTGTTGGCTAGAGGTGTTTTGATGGTCTAGTTAGACTATTATTCATGATGAATTTGTGATCCTGGGTACAGATTTGAAGATTTTATCTCTCTTGTGGATCTTTCTTATTTCTAACAGATTGGTGCTGGTTTTCCCTCCAGTGAGTTTTTAGATTTAGCTATTGTAACCCTAACCCTAGTCGCCCGAAGCTTCATGCAATCTCTTTGAGATTCCCAAGGTGGCTAGTGGTATAAATAGTTGAATTTTTAACTTTGTAAGGGTTCCAGCTTAGAGTTCCTTTCTGGTTCCAAGGAAGGGTCCTTTTCCTATAGATATTTCTTCTTCTCTGCATACAGGGTGTCCCTCTTTCCTCTCTAGATATGGGAATACAATGAAGTTGTAGCAAATGTCATATATATGAGGATTCAGTACATTTTTTCTATTATCAGATTGTCTCCATTTGGGTCTTAGACTTATTGATTGAAGCATCAAGGGTGTTTCAGCCTTTCTACTTGCATTTCCAGTGAGTGTCTGCAGTAGAGTTGTTTTCGCAAAAGCAACTAAGTTCAAGACTAGTTTTCAGATGTGTATGGGTAGGGATATCAAGGGTATTTCATGCTTGTCTTCCAGTGGATGTTGGTCAATGTATCATTTATTTATAGGTCTCTTCTAAGGGGAGGGTTAAGATCCTTTGAATAGGTGATAGCATATCTGGGCACACAGGTGGATAGTTGAAGTATGGTCTAATTCATGGTATATGCTTGGTGTAAGGCACTAACATATTTGAATGTGTTGTCCTCTTGTTTCATAGCTCTTTTACAGTGAGGTATTTGACTCTGCTGCCCATTGGATAAGGCACTGGTCTATGAGAGACTTAGGGTATCTCAAGGGTCCTTTCAGCCCAACATTAAATCAATTACCTTTCCCTTTTATGTTGGTAGTATTAGGAGTTTCTCTTTGGTTTTCATACTCATTCTATGCAAGTAGGGTTGTTGCATAAGAATTTGCTTCATTGGGGTACAAGTTACCTGAAGGTGTTTGAAGACTATTCCACACTAATGTATCTGCAGGCCTGTTGTTTATCATGAGGTTTCTTGAGTGTGCAGATAAGGCAATACCCGCCTGAGTGATGTGGAGCTCAAAGAAGAAGGAGGATTCCTTTTAATCCTCATCAATTGGACTATTTTCTTGTCAAAATTGAGTGCCTACCCTGAGAATCAAGTCCATCATTTGATTCAAGTTTGGTCCTGCAAGGAAAAGCTCCAACACGTCCATCTCTTCTCTCCATAAATATGCTTCTTTAAATTTTCCCTTATCTATGAAAATGGTGGGCACCAGCTCATAGTTTGAAAGCATTAATTCAGCTTTCAACATACTTGATCTTCTAATAAAATTATCCAAAATGATGCCATACTGTACCATTTTCTTAACAATCTAATGTACTGGCTTAATCAATGGATTAGGATCCTCTTGGCCCTTTGATAACATACGAAATAACTTTATACTAGGAGATCTCTCAATCCATTTCTTCAAAATTGGTGACATTTCCATTTTCTCCCTGTTCAAAGTTTCAAATAAAGAATATAATTTACTAGCATGACTATGAAAAATGGAGGGCTTCAAATCATATGCAAACTGCATGATTGCATCTATCATTTTCTCTTCATACTTCTGGTTTGCCAAAGCTGTGGCCTTCACATTTTCATCTTTTTCCTTCTCTAGTTGCACTCTTATTTCCCTCAATTTATTTCCCTCTTCAGTTAATCTTTGGTTTTCCCAAGTAACCCTTGCATCCATACTTGTCTCTAGGTAGGGGGATGGTGGTAACTCAACAATTGGGCTTGAGAATGAAGCCACTGCAGGCCTATCAGAGAGTGCCAATTGGGGAGACCTGTGATCTTGGGGCCCTGATAACTAAGCAATCAACTTGTCCTTTTGAATTAGCTCTACCTTGAGCTCATTGTAAGATTTGAGAACCATTTCAAACTTGAGCCTAAGCTCTTCTTTTTCTTGGGCATTCTTTTCTGCCACTTTGACATTGAATTTAGCAGTTTCCAAGATCAAGTTTGATGCCTCTACACTAGATGTCTCTCCTACTCTCTGTACCAACAAACTTCCAGCATACCCTCTAGAGAGGGCCTTCCTATTTCCTTTATCTTCCTCCCTACTTAGGGACCACATTACCAGGGCTGCATGGTCTTCTGAGAAAGAAATTCCTCTAGTAGCCTGTTTGGCCTACTCTACTGTAGCAAGAGTTTTCACTTTTCTCTGTCTGACCTGGTCAAAGACAATTGCATCGGCAATGTCCCATTCTGGTAGAATTAATACCCCTATAGTATGGACCATGGTCCTTCCCTCCTCAGGAGTAATCTTCTCAAATTGTTTGACCATTTCTACCTTGGTCTCATTTTCTATCTCTGTTATGTCCTTATCAGGGGACTCCTCTTTTTTCTTCTCACATATCTCCTTAAATTGACTTATTTTCATTCTCCAAAGAAACTGGGAGAATGCCCTAGTCTTGACAAATTTGTCATCAACAAGGAAAGAATTAGTGGCCTGTTTCAAAATAGGGTCCATCTATTTACCCTCAAACTCTTCAACTGTAAGATCCATGGCCACCTCCTTAGGTGCCTCCGACATCCCTTCCTGCAAGTCATCATTGGAAACAAAAATGTTCCCCTCATTTCTCAATTGTACAAGTTGTTTTTCCACCCCATGCTCATCTAATTGGATAGGGTATTGGGAAGGACAATAAGTCTTCTCTTCTAGCCTTTCTTCTTCCTGCCTCTGCCTCTTTGGAGAGGGTCCCTGTATTACCGGATCACTAATGGCCCTTTTCCCTTTAGAAGTAGAGGGAATATCCTCACTCTTTTGTTGTGGTGGCAAGAGAACAATATATCCACTTCTCTTTTGCATAGTATAGACTCCCCTTGGGGTCAATTTCATATACTTGGGCTGGCTGAAAATCTGCCTAGCCCTCTCAGGGTTTGTCTTGCTCATAGTAGCCCTTTTTTCATTAACTGCATGCATGATACCCTCAAAATGTTCCATTAGGGCATCCACTTTCCTTGCCCATGGTTCAAAGCCTTTCAATGGGTTATAAGCCTTGTCAAAATTCTAAATGAAATCTAGAGTCTTCTTGTAGATGACCCATTTCCCTTTCTTGATCTCCTGAGTTTGAAGATCAAACTCATTCCTTATCACATCTTCAGGAAAATTAAACTGATGCTCAATAAGAGCACATCTCACCTTATCTCTGAAAACTCCTGAAAGGAAACCTTCTATATCTGCACATCTAATAACAACTGTTGTCATTCTATAGGGCTGCAAAAATTTGTTTAGATGTACCCACCCTCCCTTTGTGATCACATACTGATGTGCTATGGTTATATCTGGTAAAAAAGTTCCCCTTCCCTTCCTAGTAAGAGTAGTCTCCTATAGGTCCCCAATTTGCCTCAAGATTTTGGCATATCCTAACTTCAATGGGAACTGATAAGGTAAAATGCATGGTGCCTTTCTGCAACCATAAACCCTAAAAACTGTAGAAACATGATACAAGATTATATCCCCAAAATTGTGGACAATGGTGATGTCTTGACAATATTCTTTTGGCCTGATTAATCTTAGAAACTCGCTTGGGATCCTTGGATTATCAAAAAACAAAAGAGTTCTAAGCCTTGTGGCAAAATCCCTGTCAAATGCAATATAACTGGCATCAATTCTGTCCCATGACAGGGCTATAGTCCATAGTTGTACTGGAAGGGTTTCTCCATTCCTCTCTTTCACAATATTTATTATTGAGCTGAAGAAATTCTCACCTTTGTATAGGAACATGTGCATAAGCATAGAATACCACCCAAAAGGCCTACTAACTTTCATGTCCTTAATTCCCATCAATCCCTCATGGATTAAATCAGTTAGATGAGACGCAAAATAAAAAATTGGTGCTAATTAGGGATGCAAAGATTGTACCATCATAAACATGTATGGGACTGGCATATGAATTGCTTCATCATGCCCTAGAATTAAAGTCAATGATTTATAGACCTCCTGTGATCTCTTACTGAACAAATCCAACCTAAAAGGCTCTAGCGTGCTTGAGCTGATAACACACATGGACCCAATTTCATGTAAAAATTGCCTCAAAGGCCCTCCCCTTAAATAGTCTCTCTATGCCTCATATATCTCAGTAAATTCTGTGAAATCAATCTTCTCTAACCCAACAGAAGGATCATTCAGTGAAAAAAATTCCCTAATCTCATCCTCTGTGATGCTGATTAGGTCCTTCCCATTTATATCCTTGACACATTTTGTCACAGGATCATAGCATCTAGCAATCCGAATTAATAGCTTAGCATCCATGAAAACTCCAGGGACTATCAATCTCCCAATGTCAAATTGCCATATGCTACTTAGGGGGGCACATGCATTTCTTTGTGAATAGGCTGATTTAAACAAAATAAGACCGTTATACTTTTCACCAACCTTAGCATCTCTCATCCAATTTCCTCTGTCATGGAGCCCGTTTGCTACAAAATCCCTAGGGTTTCTTAGAACTAGCTCTTTTAACCTAGCTGCCCCGTTATCTGAATGTGGCAATAATTGCATTAAATCTTCAAAGATTCCTATCTTATTGTACTCTATCTAACCAAACAGGTTTCTTTTCGGTGGCATTTTGGAACTAGGGCTTTTATAAAACAATATATGAATACCGAGAAAACTGTAAAAACTCCTCAGCCGGCAACACAAAGTCCTCACAGCTTCTTCACAGAAAACAAGCAATTTCAAACTTAGAAAAGAAACCTACCAGGTGTAAACACAACACTTCAGTAAAACATTAGAGGTTAGCTATAATCAAAATCGTGCAAAATTGAAAACTAATCTAACCAAGCGATTTACTGCCTTCTAATAGGTGCGAGATTGATGTTCTCAGATTGTAATCAAGATCAGTGACCTAGACGACACCTAAATGAAGGATTTGAATGCAATTGATCTAGCTATGAATTGAATGCAATTAAGCTATTTTTTTTTTTGATATTTTCTATACAATATGAATGATTAATCTGATATGAAATCTATGCTAGATGAAATTGATATGCTATGAATGCTATTGAAAATTGATATGCAATGCTAATCTAACAATGATATGCAATATGAATGCAAAAATAAGATTGATCTCACAAAGATGTCGATTCGCAAGAGCTTTGATTTCTTCAATTCCAATTCTCCAACGTGATTGTGCAAAAATATGAGATGCTTGGATGCAAATTTTAGAGATGATTGAGAGATGAGCTTTGTTTTTATAGAAATCCAGGGCTTTGGAGGTGCATGAGAAAAAGCCATAAATCACTCAAATAACTCAGGTTGATTTTTGAGTTATTTTATAATAAAGATAATTTAATTCACAAAAACATGCAAAAGCTAAGTTTTAACTCAAAATAGAGTTTAGCTTTAATTGATAATTGATAGTTGTCTGCTTTTATGATTGTGCATGTTTTATTTATGAATTAATTTAATAATAAAGTGATTTATTTCCAACTTAACTGCTTTTAAAAATAAAATAATTGATTTATGGGTTAATCAATTATTTAATCAAACTTTTATTAAAAACTATATTATTAAATAATGAAAACTTGCTTTAATTAATTAAATAAGAATTTAATCAATTATTCATATGATATTAGATTTATTGTCAAAATTAAATAATACAATTAATAATAGATAGAATTAAATTTAATTAAATAATTAAGTGGTAAAATTAAATCTAATTAATTAAATATGCAAAATATTCAATTAATCAAATTTTAGGATAAATGTGATTTATTGCCAAATAATTATAAAATTAAAGATAATTATGATGATTAGGAATATTATTGGGAATATTCCCTGATGTAGAATTTAAGATAATCAATTATGATTCGATGATGTTTAGATGTGCCTTAGATTAGGACTTTGATGTCGATTTCGTTCGAATTGAAGATGTAGGAGATTAATGAACTTATAGCCCATTTTTGGGGTATTACATTTTTCCCCTCTTTGAATTACTGTGCGAAGCACAGTGGTTCAAAGATAGTTTGTGTTTGATAAAGATATGAAATTGATTCAAAAGATAAACCGATCTCAAGATAGAAACCGATTGAAAGATATTGAGATAGGAGTTGATTGATATTGAATTGATATGAAGATAATAGGTCTTGAATGACCAAAGATAATGTTTACTATAGCAGCAATGAACCGATGATTGCGAAAAAGTGTCAAAATGCCTGATTCTGAACCTTAGGATTGATAAGAAGTGAGTGACCCGTTCTAGACTCGATTGTCTTAGCAGAACTAGCAGGTATCACATCCGAACCCTTTAGTTGCCGAAGAACCAAGGAAAGAACACTATGATCCGATGGTTGCAAAAACTGATACAGTTTACAAGATTAGGAGAATACCAGATTGATATAGATCAAGTGATGAATTTGATATGCCCCAAGTGATGATAGATTTGCCCCAAGCGATGAGGACTTTTTTGATGAATCAGTAACTAGACGTGGTTGTTGTCTTGATCACTGATGAAAGATATTGATAGATTTGATCGATAGAATTTGATTTAGAGACTTTGAATGATGTGCAATACCATGCCCCCTTCGGGATTAAAATTGAAATCTGACAAGAAAAGTCAGCGTTGATAGTTTAGAAGCATGTTAATTGATTTGAGAAGTGGTTAAACACGTCCGAGAATGCATTCTGCATCGTTTGGAGGTCCTGGAGACCAAATTTGACTAGGTTTGACCATGAGTTTGACCATGGTTGACCAAGTTGAAATTTTGATAGTTTGATGAAAGCTAATCAGTTAAGTTGAATACTGGATTTTTGTGATAATTGAAGATTGATTATGCAAGTAGTGAATAAGATAAATGATCTCAAATTTCAATTTTGATCCTGAAAAGGATTCTACTTGCTATTTCATTGGAGGAACCTTCGTGTGAGATTTAGCTCTTGTTAGATTTGAAGAGACAAGTGGAGAATTGTTTAAGCATTGAAGTTCGTTTAGTCATTGTGAGATCATGCAAAGATGAAAAATGCAAAGAAGCATGCAATATGAAATGCAACCTAAGACCTAGGACCTAGTCACTGATCATATGTCGATTTGTTATCATCATTGAACTTTTTGGTAACCGGATAAATCAATACAATGCCCATTAGCTATGAAACTATAGACATATGAATATCGATTTGTATGCGCAAGAATCAATACAACACCCATTGGTCAACAACCATGGATATATGAATATTGATTTTATTTTCAGAATGTCAGATTAGATATAAGCACCAAGGCACAAACGCCAGGATGACCTGAATATCATGTCCATTTTGATATAGCAATTTGTACAAGCATCAAAACATAAATGTCGTGATGACCTGAGTACGCCTTGCATTTAACATACACATCAAAGAGTCAAAAGATTATTCTAAATCCAATGTGAATTACTTGTAGTGACCCTTTATCGTTCACATCCTTAGGTAAGATCGTGTTTCACAGTAGGAGAAAGAACTCACTCAAAAAGACAATAGTTAGATCAAACTTCCTTGAATTTTCTGGGTATCAATGGTCGAGGTACGCATGGCCATCCAATTCAAGATAGAGGCTCTTACAGTCGGACACCATTTCAATCCAGAATTTCCAAAGTTGTTAAATTTTCACATACAAGCAGAAGACAAAGAAAAGATTATGCCCCCAGTCATCACCCTCTAAATCTTGTAAAGGACATCATCGAAGAGGTCGAAGGGACACAATATGCAAAAATCTCAATGCGGATCAGTAAGCATACAAGGAGATAAAAGCATGTAAAAAGCATAGATTGTTTTCAGTTGAGTTTTGATGTTTGATTGCGTTGTTGTAGATGCAAAAGCCTTTCTGGAGACAAGACAGATAGACTGACTCAACTTGAAGCTTCAAAGGACTCTGACTAGATATGATCCGTCTAAGATACATGGGAGACCATAGGATATGACATTGATTGCCCCCAAGTGTTAAACATTGATAGATAGGATACAGACGCTTGAGCTGATTGGTGTACAGACCGACTTATTGAAAACTGGAAATGTTGAAACAAACCGGGAGATATGTACAAACTAAAGCAAGACTGAAAGTTGGGAAAGACCAAGATTGTGCTGATAGATGGAGCATTTTGAACAAGTGGCACCCATTTGCCGGGTTTTCATCATCTTGGTAGAGATTCTATTTTTGCTACCAAGGCGCCTGTTTCCAGGTTTTCACCAAGGCACTTTTGTTTCTTTTTCATTTTTTTGTATTTTTTCATTTTTTTCAATTTTTTTGTACTTTTGATATTTTTCAATTTTTTTGAATTTTTGATATATTTTTTATTTTTTTGAATTTTTGATATTTTTTTGTGAATCATCAAGGCGCCTATTGCTAGGTTTTCACCAAGATGTTCATTTTTTTAGGACTTTTTCTGATTTTTAAGATTTTTTTAGGATATTTTACCATAGACTGAATGCCTTAGGCGTAGAATTTCTTTAGATGGAGAATGTTCATTGGTTCTTAGAGCTATTCTCCTTCAGTCATTGAGAGTTGATAGGCACCAGAGCCAAAAGTAGCAGTGATTACAAAGGGACCCAGCCAGTTGGGTTCAAACATCCCCTTGCGTTCTCGATGAGATTGATTTTTAGGATTTTCTCTCAAGACTAGATCGCCAACTTGAAATTCTCTGTGTCTGACTTTTTTGTTGTAGCCTCTAGACATTCTCTTCTGATATACTCTGAGATGATCATATGCTGCTTGTCTACGCTCATCTAGTAGTTTCAGTTCTTGTAACCTAGACACTCTGTAGTCATTATCAGTTACTAGACCATGCATTCTGATTCCGAGTGATGGGATTTCAACCTCAATAGGTAGTACCGCTTTAGACCCATAAACTAAAGCGAAAGGTGTAGCCCCTGTAGGTGTTCTAATACTTGTTTTGATATTTATTCTGATACTGGTTCTGATACTTGTTCTGATACTAGTTTTGATACTTGTTCTGATACTGATTCTGATACTGGTTCTGATACTGGTATACTTGATAGCATATTTTTCCATTGCAAACTCTCAAACAAGATCATATTGTGTAGTTCCAATGTCTAGCAAGGTGGAGAACAAGAGGGATTAGCAAGTTGGTGGATGAGATGGAAGACAAGAGAATGAAGGAGAATGAAGGGAAGAAATCCTCAAGGGAAAACTCCTCAAGAATACTCAGGCTAGGGAAAAATTGTCATGTAAAACACATTTGGACAAGCAATGAAAGGCCAGCATAGGATAAGTCACAATAGCGTAATGCCAAAGAAGGAAAGGATGTAGTCCAAAAGAGGAGACATGTCAAGAGACTTTATTTTATTAGATCAAGACCAAAGGGAAAAAGGATAGCGAAAGGCTATAATGAATGGAGGAAGATGGATATGAAGGCTAAACATGGAAGGAATGAAAGCAAGATCACTGTAAGATAGCTCACAAAATAGCTAAATATTCGCGTATAGATCAACATTGTCAAGATCAAAGAGAGAAGATGGAATGGATGAAATATGTAGAAGAACTACGCATGATGCCTGATTGCCAGGTTTTCATCATGGTACTTATCCAAGGTGCCAAAAGGGAGTGGTTTTCACCATAAGATGAATTTATTTCTCTTTACTTTTGCTACCAAGGTGCCTGTTTCCAAGTTTTCACCAAGGCACATTTTCAATTTTTATTTTTTTCATTTTTTTTTTCTCTTTTTTGGAAGAAGGCAAGCTTTTTAGATAGTGCTCCTTGAAAGGATAAACCATGATATGCCAAGGAATCAAAATGATATGCTCAAAGATGCTGATAGGGAAAGGAAGATGGAAGAGAAAAATGGAGGATAAGGTTTTATGTAAAGCGAGTGAGGTTGGAAGATAGGAGGAATAGGCAAATGAGGAAAAATGATAGAAGGTAGAAGGATAATGCATGGAAGGATTGTGAAAGGGTAGGTGGAAAGGAAGGCAAGATCAACGTAAACACACACCTTGAAGGGTGGAAAGAGGGTAGAGGAAATGTGAATGAAGGAATACGTGAAGGAATATGGCGAATGGATAGCAGAGGTTGTGGTTTAGGCGCATGGAATGGAAGAATGCTTTTGGAAGAAGATGAAGTGGAAGTCTTTGGAAGCTTGAATGTCAACTTCACTTGTTGCTCAACACCAGACTCTTTCAAGAGAGACTTTGGAATCCATATAGTCATAGGCTTTTCATTTCTTTTTGGTAATTTGGAGAGAATATCTTCAATTATGGATTTTGGAACCCATACTTGTCTTGTGGTTTTTTTCTTAGATATCTCTTTTGACTTTATATTTCCATGTCTATTAGAGGAGACATGGTGATCTTCTCTTTTTGATGGATTCTTGTATTGCTTCTTTTTCTTGTATTGAACATTCAAGTTACTTCCAAAAGACTTGGGACTTGTGGAAGAAGAAGGATATGACTGGTTTAGATGGGTGGGTGGATGAAAAGGATTCAAGGGTATGCATCTATGTTGATCTTGAGGAAAGATGGGAGATGGAGGTATGTAAGGACCCAAGATAGATGGCGAATCAAGAGAGTTAGGAGGGGAAAGTGAAGGGACATAAGGACCCAAGATGGAAGGAAGGCATGAAGCCCTTAGTAGTGGTGGAAGAGGTCCAAGGATGGAAGTGGAAGACGCAAAAGGATAATCAATAAGTTCATCAGCATCTATATGACAACCAAAGATATCAACATCTTTAGAGTGAGCATTATAATTTTCAATAGAATCATGGACATCTTGAATAGGAGCACCTTCTTTGATAGGATTGTTCAAAGCTTGCAAAGACTCAGGAAGAGTAGAAAGTGGAAATGAACATGGAGTGGTAGAACAAGAAGATGGAAGACTTTGATCTTGACAAGGATCTTTGGAAAGCATAAGCGTATAATTTTTCTCTTGATTTTCAATAGGCTCAACATTGGAAGTAACAACACCATTTTTAACAACCTTAATGGAAGTATCATCTTTGGAAAGCACAAGTGTAGTAAGGTTATTTTGATTGTCAATAAGCTCAACAGTGTAAGTAGTAGCTTGATCTTGCTTAGGAGAAGACTTAAGACATGGTGGAATGCATGAAAAAGGGTCTATAGGATCAAAAGAACCCTGAGGCAGATAAGAGACATCAGAAAAAGGAGTAGATGACATGGAGGGTTCTTGATCTTGATCTTTCTTTATGTTCTTTTCTTCATCATTTTTAGAGTCCTCTTGACATGGAGCCACTTCTAAAGACAAGCAAGCATGTTGGAATGGTATGGAAGACTGTTGCAGCGATGGTGAAGGACCAGCATAAAGGCTTAGGATCTTTAGGTTTATCATTATTGAAAGTATTTGCAGCCAAGTGAAGGTTAGCTTGAATTTCTTGAAGAGGTAGCCCTGGAGGATAACTATAGGGAACCGCATGAAAAGTATCAGGGCTTGTGTCGGATGAAGGTTCCGTGAAAGATTTGAAAGACTCGGAAGCTTTAGAAAATGTATGGGTATTGGAGGAAGTAGGGGATGGAAGGGAACCATCACTAGACAAAGGTTCAACATTAACATGATCTTTCTTGAGAAGATAATCTTTATTTTCAGCAAGAGAGTTCTTAGAGGAGAGATCCTTATAGTATTGACATTTCAAGCTAGCACGATACATTTTATAGTCCTCAGTAGTAGTAGATGGATCATCATCAAGGTATTGTCCACAAAAGCCATCAAAATCTCTTTCAAAATTAGAATCATATGGATCACCATCACGATCTATCCAATGTGATGGCCCATTTGTAGTAAGTAGGAATGAACGATGAGGAGGACTCTTAGGAACAGAGGTGTCATAGGTATCATTACATTGTCTATCATCATAGTCATCATAGTCTCCAAAGCTGGATGTGTCACTCTCTGTGGAAGAAGTATCATAAGGGTTGTCACGTTGCTCACATTTTGTCTGAGGGCATGGTGACATGTACAATTCTTTATCAAATGGAAAAGAGCATAGAGTTTCCATGGAGAACTCTTTAGGTTCTTTTTCTTTCTCAAGTTTGTCAAGCTGGACTTGCATAGCATGTATCTGTTTCATTATAGTGGTGATCAGAGCTTCTTCCTCTTCTTTACTGATTCTTTGAGACATGTGTACTGATTCTCAATAGCTACTGCTCTGTTCTTGACACAGTGATTTGTTCGATAGATTCTAGAATTAGGCGGAAAAAGCTAAGTATCTGGCAATTTTGACAATTTCTGACAACTCTCTCAAATTTTTCCAAATGACACCCTGCAGACTCGTACGACACTGGGTTGTCTATGAAATGACAATTGCTAAACTCATACGACAGTTGGGTAGAAATGAAACAACAGTTGACAAAACTCGTACGACAGTTGCTAACAGGGTTTTGATTTTCTTGAATTTGCTGGTTTGAAAACTCGTACGACACTGGGTTCTCAATCATACGACAGATGGGCAATACTAAAATGACACTTGACAAAGCTCGTACGACTTTTGACTTCCTGAAATATCTTTTGACTCCAGAAAGAATTTTACGTCAAATTTTGCAAAACTTAAGATTTTCAGTTTTGGATTGTTTGCAAATTGTACTGTCCAGATTTTGAAGGTTATACTAGATTTGATCATTTTTAATAGCCAAGTAGATAAACAAGCACATAGAATAGCAAGCAAGTGATTCCAAGCATGTCTAAAAATAATGAACAAGGGCAAATGCAACCTTGTGCATAAACAATCAAGTGGCCAAATTGTGCTAATCTCTGAGAGTACTAATTGTGTATGTTCTTAAAAGTTTTGCAATAACACACATATACCTGAAAGTGAAAAATTGGCCTCTCTAGGGTTTTTAGTAATGGTTTGACTCTGCAACTTTTATGATTCAAAGGGGTGAACTCCAATCCCGGCGCACCAAAGTTTTGACATAGTCTGAGAACTTAATCTTCAAGAGCTGCTAGGGAGATCTGACAACCCAATAATGAACCATACCCGTGGAGATTTCTTCCACAAGGACATTTATATAGCGGTTGTCACTACCATGGCGAAAATAGCTATTACTGCTTGAGGTTCCGTCAACGCAGTTTTCCCTATGAAGGGATTGTTCGCTATGGTTAATCCTCTCTAAAGGTGACTCACAGATTTATACCACAAGGGGACTTGGCTCCAAATCCAAGGTTTTTGACACCTTTTCACTTTTAACCCAAACAAAGCAAGCAGATTAATCCGACACGCTAAGACAAAGTTTTGTTCCACCAAGGTTTGTGATATCAACTCCACGTGATCTATCAACCTCTCCGGGGAGAGAATGTATCAATCAATAAGAGAAGACGCACTAACCAATTTTGATTCACCAAAGCTCGTGATATCAACCCCACGTGATCTATCAACCTCTTCGGAGAGAGAATGTGTCGATCAATAAGAGAAGACGCACTAACCAAGCTGAATGTGAAATGCACTAAGTATCCTCCCTACCTACAAGGATTCTGTCGTCAAGAAAGATTTCACTAGGAATCCAATCTCTCAAGAATCATGAATAGTGTTCATAGGGCCTAATTACTATGTGAGCACAGATATATTCCCGAAAGCAAATCTACCAAAAGTACCCAAAAAGCAGAAAGAGGAACACTTAACGCTTAAAGCAAATATGAGATGAGTCCACAAGGTGGAACATTTAACACCTCACACAAGCTGAAAATGAGTCCCCAACTTAGAAAACACGTGAGTTCCTAAAAGCACAAAAGGGTTGTCAAGTGGAACACTTAACGCTTCTGTCCTGTTGACCCCTCCCCTTTATGGCGCTGAGATTGCAACCACGGGGCGGAAATGAGGGGCTGGCGGATTAGCGAGTCCAATAACCCAAGATAGCAATCAAGATCAATCACAAGTATTCTAAGACTACTTAATGAATCCTTAAGGGTTCACAACCTAGTATCAATTATGCAAGTGTGTAGAAATAGATCAAAAGCATGAAAAGATGCACACAAGCTTGACACATAAGAGATTTATTTTAAGTCCCAAATCAAAATATTATTAGATGAAGGAGAATACCTGGGATCCTCGCAATGTGCTTAGTAGATTTTACTTGATTTGTAGCAATTCTTGTTGAGCTTTTCCATGCAAGCAAGTGACGAACTCTCCAACAAGCAAACAAGCAAACAAGATATGCAAAATATATTCAACTTATGAAAACCATAGGGTTAGCTCTAAAAATCAATTTTTAGGAGCAATAATAACCATAAATTAATCCAAATGACAACTCATATCATGCATTGAATCATATGAAAAATAAGTGCATACCCATCATAAAATTTTAATTTTTTTGCACTGCATTTGACCTAGTCAACAAGATCTGATTTTTTTGATATGATTTTGGCCACAAAAATAGAAATTCGGAATAGAGACCCCTACTAAAAAATAGAGAGATTTCCAAAAATGCAAAAATTTTAGAAAAATCTCTTCATTTGTGCCCTAGAGACCTGTTTTATCAAATCAGACTAGTTTTTGCAAATTGACTATTTGAGCTATTAAATTGCATCCAAATTTAAAACACAAATAATAGACCCCCTATAGAATTTGAAAATATTTCCAAAAATGTAAAAATTTCCAAAATATATTCTGATTTGCGCCAAAAATTAATTTTTTATGAAAAATAAAAATAAAATTATTAAAAATTCAAATTTTTTTAGAAAATTCTGAATTGTTTATCGAAGCTTCCCTGATATGTGACCAACCTGCAAAAACAATTTCAGACCAAAAATCTAAGCCGTTTGGGAGATAAAATTAAATCTTTGAAACTTTGAGGTTTTAGCTCCCAAAAAAAATCAAAACTAGCATGCAAAGGTGGGTTGCCCCACAGTGGGTGCCAGAAATGTGTGTGTGAAAATTGTACCTGATCTGTAAACACAAAACTTCAGTAAAACATTAGAGGTTAGCTATAATCAAAATCATGCAAAATTGAAAACTAATCTAACCAAGCGATTTACTGCCTTCTAATTGGTGCGAGATTGATGTTCTCAGATTGTAATCAAGATCAGTGACCTAGAGGACACCTAAATGAAGGATTTGAATGCAATTGATCTAGATATGAATTGAATGCAATTAAATTTTTTTTTTTTTTGATATTTTCTATGCAATATGAATGATTAATCTGATATGAAATCTATGCTAGATGAAATTGATATGCTATGAATGCTTTTGAAAATTGATATGCAATGCTAATCTAACAATGATATGCAATATGAATGCAAAAATAAGATTGATCTCACAAAGATGTCGATTCGCAAGAGCTTTGATTTCTTCAATTCCAATTTTCCAACGTGATTGTGCAAAAATATGAGATGCTTGGATGCAAATTTTAGAGATGATTGAGAGATGAGCTTTGTTTTTATAGAAATCCAGGGCTTTGGAGGTGCATGAGAAAAAGCCATAAATCACTCAAATAACTCAGGTTGATTTTTGAGTTATTTTATAATAAAGATAATTTAATTCACAAAAACATGCAAAAGCTAAGTTTTAACTCAAAATAGAGTTTAGCTTTAATTGATAATTGATAGTTGTCTGCTTTTATGATTGTGCATGTTTTATTTATGAATTAATTTAATAATAAAGTGATTTATTTCCAACTTAACTGCTTTTAAAAATAAAACAATTGATTTATGGGTTAATCAATTATTTAATCAAACTTTTATTAAAAACTATATTATTAAATAATGACAACTTCCTTTAATTAATTAAATAAGAATTTAATCAATTATTCATATGATATTAGATTTATTGTCAAAATTAAATAATACAATTAATAATAGATAGAATTAAATTTAATTAAATAATTAAGTGGTAAAATTAAATCTAATTAATTAAATATGCAAAATATTCAATTAATCAAATTTTAGGATAAAGGTGATTTATTGCCAAATAATTATAAAATTAAAGATAATTATGATGATTAGGAATATTACTAGGAATATTCCCCGATGTAGAATTTAAGATAATCAATTATGATTCGATGATGTTTAGATGTGCCTTAGATTAGGACTTTGATGTCGATTTCATTCGAATTGAAGATGTAGGAGATTAATGAACTTATAGCCCATTTTTGGGGTATTACACCAGGCACCTGCAAATTCTTCACTTGAAATCGCTTCTCAAGGGAAATTCAATTTGCTAGAACGCTTATGAGAATGGTGAAGAGAAGCAATGGTTCAATTTTAATGTATTGCATTGCCAACTGCACACAATCCATCCGCACGTAGCACAATAAATCCACCATTACTGAAATTTGGTGGCCTTAGTGTTCACATGATGTGAAAAATGTCATTGAGCAAATAATTGAATTCAGACCATAGATATATCTCCTTTCCAGCACATCGGATGGTTGGCAAGTCTAACAGCAAAACCCTGTATTACTTTTCCCTAAGATAGTTCTCAACCAATGAGAACATTTCAAAATAGCCATGTGAAGAAATAAGTAACTTATCTTTACTTTGCACAGAGCGAATAGGTGTCACCCTGTCACTAAAGCGCTAACCCAAAACTGTCAGGAGAACCAACTCAAGATATAACGACAACCGTTGATTGAATTTTATTGGACGATCATCACATTTCAACAAAAAATTGGTCCCACACTCACTTTTGAAACCTTCAACAAATCAGGAAATGCCATGTTGGACAAGTCAGCAGGTGGAAGAACCCACCTTTATCCTCGGTGTCAAACACACTGGCAACCTTGACATGTCATTATTAACCTAGGCCAATCACAAACAACCGCGTCATCAGAAAACCTGTAGCAAAGGATCCACAAAATGGTCCCCATCTTCAGACAAGATCAACGATTATCGTTATATCGCTGTTGCTAAAAAATGTGCATCTTATCCCAGCGGTATAGTGAAAACTGTGAGATCTTGTTGCATCTTAATCATCTGGAAAAGATAGCCCCACTATGACACATCACTAATCTGTCACTGAATCAAAAACTACCATGTCATAAAGAATCGACAAGTGGGACCTCTGACCTTTTACTCCCTGCTTGAAAAATTTCTGACAACTGCCACATCATAACTTCCTACAACCAATGAGAAACAGACATATTGATGTGACTTGGCACCTTCAGGACCCACTCATACTTCATTCCCTAAAGAGAATCGGATGGTCGTCGCTATACCGCAGGCTTAAAATCCTTACATCTTCTATCAATGGTATAACGATAGCCGTGAGATCAACCTGTTGTTTAAACCTTTGAAAAATCTGACCCCACATTTCCTACGTCACAAAAAATAGGTGTCAACGCAGGGGAAATGCCACAGAGACTGACAAGTCAAAACTTGACACTGTCAGTGCAATTTTGATCGAACGATTATCATTGAAGCACGATGTTTAAATGGCTATCATCTTAGCCCAATGGTATAGTGATAACCTTTGATTCTCTTCGTTCTTTAAATGCTAGCATACCCTGCTACCAAATGGGCTTGCTTAGAAAGATGGCACTTCATCGCTAAAGCACATGTCAGACATTCTAACACAGGTAGGCTTGCGGTTCAACGACAGCCACATATTTAAAAAGCTTGATACTATTGAAAATTTATTAGAACTTAGGCTTTGAAAGAAATAATTTAATCAAAGGGCATCCTAATTCCAAAACCTAACCGCATAACACATAAAGTGATGAATAAAGGGGGTCAAAAAATAACACATGCTTTATAAGGGGGATTAGTGAGCCAAAAAGGTAACGTGAAAACATAACAGGGCTCAAAACTAGCTAGGGTTTTGTTAAACTTAGGGTTTTTCAACTTGAAATGTTACTATTAGGCCAACAACATAGATTATTTTCAAGAATACTAGCATGGAGTTGAAAAAATTTGCATAGTGATAATAGTGGCTCATGCTTGGGGACATGTATCTCCTACAGATACAATGAGAAAACTAGAATCTCCTGGAAGAGCAGACCAGATCAAAAATTCAACTGGAAAAATAGGAACTATACCCAAAAATCTCAAAACCATACCTGTACAGTGGCTCAAAAACCTCCTAAGAGAAATAAAATTTCAAGAATTGACCATGAACTGGCAATTCCATGAACTCTCCTGTTAAACTTCTCAAAACATATGAATTTGTTCCCCATTTAGCCTCAATAATATATGGTCCTAACCAGATGGGATCAAATTTCCCATGCTTGCCCTTATCTTCAAGTCTAGTATTCCACATTAGGACCATGTCACCATTTACAAAACTCCTTTGAGTAGTCCTTTTATCATACAGGATTTTGCACTGGGCCTATAGCCTCTCATTCTTATCATGTGCTTCATTTCTTACCTCATTTAATTGAATCAGATCATTCATTCTGATTGTCATATCTTCTTCCACATCATCATCATGTGCTTGCATGAATTGATACATCTGTAATAAATTGTTTTGGGGTAATCTTGCATTAATCCCATATACCAAGTCAAAAGGGGCACACCCTATTGCCTTTTTGATTGTAACCCTATTAGCCCATAGGGCTTGCAACAACTTGGAATCCTAGGCCTTCTTATTTTTATCTAGGACTCTTTTTAGAATTTTAATCAAACTCTTGTTGCTAGATTCTACCTGGCCATTACCTTGTGGATGATATGGAGAAGAATATGAGATTTTTATACCATTGTTTTGACAGAAATCAACAAATTATTTTGACCTAAAACACATTGCATTATCAACAACTATAGACTTCGGGCAACCAAATCTTGTCAGGATATTTTGCATCATAAAATCTGTCACCACTCTGCTAGTTTCTCTTCTTGTAGGGATTGCCTCAACCCACTTGGTGAAATAGTCTGTTGCCACTAGGATATAAGAGTGTCCACCACTGGACTTATTAGGAATTTCACCAATAAAATCCATACCCCATTTTTGGAAAGGGGCTTGAACAAAAATAGGTTTGAGAGGTAAATTTCCAGTAAATTTCAATTTCCCTGCAAATCTTTGACAGGGATCACACCTTTTCACAAACTGATGAGTATCTTTGAAAAGTGAAGGCCACCAAAAACTTGATCTGATGATCTTATGGGCTGTTGTCTTTGCCATATAGTGTCCCCCACAAATCCCATTGTGCATTTCATCCATCAGAAGATTGGCCTTATCTTGATCTACACATCTAAGCAAGACACCCTCATTACTCCTCCACCATAACTCACCATTTGTAATTGCATATCTTATAGATTGAAGCTTAATAGTTCTTTTCTTATTGTCATCCAATTTAGGAGGCAAGACCATCTTTTGCAAATATTTGACAACGTCCTTGTACCACTCACAACAATCCATGTTACATACAAAAGGTCTTTGATTTTCCTCCAACATGTTTATTTGATTTGCATTTAAGTTACTTTGAGTCATCGACTTTGCCAGGCCCAACCCTCTTACCAATTTTGTAATGTGGATATCAATATTAAACTCTTGAATCCTATTAATCCACCTACATCTTCTCCCCGAAACCTCTTGTTGGACCAAAATGTCCTTGACTGCAGCACTTGGAACATAGGCAACCACTGTGGCTCCCACCAAATAGCATCTGAATGTTTTAATGGCCTTTACCAAGGCATATGCTTGCTTTTCAATAATATCATAATTTAATTCTGCTGCCTGCAAAGTCTTGCTGAAAAAGGAAATAGGTTGTTCAAAACCATCAACATTTTTTTGTAATAGCACTGTAGCAATGGTATGGGTAGATGCAAAAGAGAAGATCTACATTGGTTTGCTATAATCTGGTGTCTTCAGGATTGGGGCATGCTTTATAGCCTTCTTAATGTCATTAAAAGCCTATACTGCTTCAGTATTCCATTCAATCTTTGCCCCTTTCTTCAACATCCTTGATATAGGAATGCTGATTTCTGCAAAATTTGTAATAAACCTCCTCAAGAAATTAACCTGTCCCATAAAGGATTGAATCCCTTTGATATTCTTTGGTAAAGATAGTTTGTCAATAGCTTGCACCCTCTCAAGATCTATCCTTACCCTATCTTTTGAAACAATATGTCCTAGAAGCTTCCCTTCTACTACACCAAAGGCACACTTCTTTGGGTTCAAAGAAACCTCATACTCCAAATCTCTAATGAAAATTTTCTCTAAGTGTTGGCAATGTTGTTCCTTGGCTGAAAAAGCTGTCAAGTCATCCTGATACACCACCATAAATCTATCAATGAAATCTGCAAAGGCCACATCCATAGCCCTTTGAAAAGTAGCACCGGCATTAGTCAACCCAAAAGGCATCTTGACATAAACATATGTCCCCCATGGGGTTGTGAATGTAGTTTTAAATTGCTCTGTGTCCTTGACCATAACTTGGTTGTAACCAAAAAATCCATCCATCATAGACATTAGTTCTGATCCAGTGACCTTCTGTAACATATTCTCCATATTTGGCAATGCATAATTATCCTTCAGAGAGTTTATGTTAAGATTCCTAAGATCTACACATAACCTGATATCACCATTTTTCTTCCTAATAGGCACCAAATTTGAAACCCAAGTGGAATGTCTAATAGGCTTGATTATTCCAGCATCCATCATCTTTTTGAGTTTACCTTGCATCTTAGGGGCCAAGGCAGGGTTAACAGGTCTCAACTTCTATCTAAAAGGCTTTGTGCCTTCTTTGAGTGGAATTTAATGTTGGAAGAGGTCCTCTCTATAGGCTTTAAGATCTTCATAAGACTAGGCAAAAACATGCTTGAATTTTCTGAGAAGGTTAATCAAATTTTTCCTAATTCTTGGGGATAGACACTTGCCTATATAAACCTTCTTAGGAACCATTCTTGTTCCTAAGTTTATTTCTTCAAGCTCATTGATGTTATCAGTACCAGCAGGGAATGCCTTGTCCTTATTGTCAAATGCTCTTTCAAGAGCAACTAATCCTTTGGGAACTCTATTTGATTTTAATTGTAAAACTTCCTTCCCAAGGATAACCTCTTTACCATCCACTGTATCAACATAAGTACTGAAATCCATTTCTTTATCACCAAAATGAGATTCACATTGGAGAAACCTCAGTATGTCCTGGTCATCAGAGAAAACTTTCGAATTATCTAGATTGTCAGGGATAGAAGGCCTGGCTTGTACCTCTATATTGGAAACATTTGCAAATGTAACATCTTCTGGTCTAAGGGCTATATTAGCCAATAAGTCTGCCATTCTATTCTGACCTCTTTCCATCCAACAAATATTAAAAGCACTAAAGCTTTCAATTTCATCCCACATTGCATTCCTATATTGCTTTAATCTCTGATTTTTTGAAGTATATTTTGATCTAACTTGGGAGACAACTAACTCAGAATCCCCTATTACTTTCAAAAATTTTATGGCATGCCTTGATGCCAGTCTTAAACCTATTAATAGAGCCTCATATTCTGCAACATTATTTGTGCATGAGAATAGCAAAGAAAAGGAGAATTTTAAAGTTTTACCATTAGGAGAAATGAGTAATATTCCAGCTCCAGACCCCTCCTTGCTATTTGCTCCATCAAAGTACATGGTCCATAAACTATTAAGGTCAATCCATCCCTCCTGGTTTTCTGACTTGTGGACTGGTTCAGCATCCCCCTCTACTTCCTTACCTTGAAATTTGAAAGCATTAATGTCAGTATCAAGGAAACAATTCATGGTATCTTGTTCTTCTTCTTCAATCATATGTGGAGTTCTAGATTCCTTGGTGACCTTGACATTCTGTCCTTCCAAATTAAAAGTGGCAAATGACAAGTCACACTGTATGCTGCCTCCCATGGAAGCACTCCACTTTCTTGATAGTAACATCCCATATTGGGGAGGAATATCCACTACCAAGACACTCATGGTCAATTGTGTATTGGGGTATGCAGCTAATTTGTAAGGGAGGGCCTTGATAGTACCAACAACTGGTACTTCCCTTGAATCCATTGCTTGACACCTACCATGGGGTGTGTCCACCTTCAATCCCAAAGATTTCATAACCTCAGTAGGCATAACAATATTTGACACTCCAGAATCAATCATGCAATTTTTCAGCAACTTTCCATTTATCTATAGAGTCAAGAAAAAGGGATCAACTGTTCCTGCTGTAGTACTAACAACATTTGTATTCAAATAAATTTGGGGAATTTCAAAAACAATCTCCTCACTACAATTTCCATCTTCATCATTCATAGTTGCTATTTGTTTCTCAGTTCCCTCAATTTTTGGGGAATCCATGGGCACCACACCATTTACTCAATTCAGAGCCTTTTCCTTATGTTCTTCTATTCTCATAATCTCCAATATGGAACTTTAATAGTAATATGAGACAACAGTTTGCTCATATCAATTGGGACATATTTTAAATCAGAGACATCAGGGTTTGAATTTGTAACGTCTTTATCAATATCCTAGATGGATATGCCTGTAGTTTTTTTATTATGGACTTCATTCTCTTTCTGCTAAACTGGAACAACTTCAGCTATGGGTTTGGGCTTTACCTTATAGACAATGTTAGGTTTGGCATTTTTCTTTATTTTGACCTTATCAACAACATTAGCATCCTTAGACTTATCCTGTGATGTTTTTACATCTTTGTCTATTTTCTTGATAAAAATTCCAGCAGGCTTCTAACTTGCGCTATTAACCACCCTATTCCTCAAGTTGTAATTTGATAAAGCATGGGCTAGGGCATGAAACCAGTAGAATGCGATCATTTCAGTGAGCATTCATGATCAAATAAAATGCAATGCATTTGAAATTTGTGATCAAATATGATGCCAGAGGTTTGAAA
Source organism: Chamaecyparis obtusa (assembly GCA_027943335.1). Lineage (NCBI taxonomy): Eukaryota > Viridiplantae > Streptophyta > Pinopsida > Cupressales > Cupressaceae > Chamaecyparis > Chamaecyparis obtusa. The sequence goes on from BSBK01000610.1 coordinate 1,075,411, forward strand.
GACGTTGCCCATCAAAGATACCAATCAAAGATGAAGAAATCACATACCTTCTCTTGTGCTCAGCTTTCATGAAGGAAGATTTGCTAGCCAAATCTTCCTTGTACCACACGAAGAACATGCCATTGGTTCAATTTTGTAAATTTTTTTTTGGTGTAATTAGTAATTGGTAGATTATATGCAGATAACACCTTTATCAGTTTAATTAGCATGTTATTATCATATTAGATAAAGTATGTTTAAGAATTATTGGGACTGGTCCTTTGGCGTGTATTAAACAGAATAGAATTTTCAACATATTATTATCATTCTATTTCTTTGTTCTAAACATGCTATTGGTTTAGTTTTGTAAATTTTTTTTTTATGTTAAATGCATTTTTCGTGAGGAGGGGTCTTCTTCTGAGGAGATTGATGAAGATTGTGCACCTCAAAAACCAATTAATAAGGTACCAATCATGTTTTATATTCGCTTATATTTTTGGATTGGTAAATCTCCTTATAAGTTTCATGTCCTTTCTTTTGATTACTATGGATGAGATATATATCTTACATTTAACATTCAGCTTCTTTACAATTTAGAACATGTAGTGTGTTTTTTGAGAATTTTACCAAATCAACTTTTAACATAAACCGAAAACACCAAACTAATATCTTGCCCTTTCAACTTGACAAAATATTTGCATTTGACCAATAACTGCAAGCAACTGAATGATAAATCCACATACCTATATCTTTGTAAAATACCTGGAACATCAAAAAGATGGCTAAGTGGCTTCCGCCATGATTTTTATCTACTGAATATGGGAAAAAAAAGCACCAAAAATAATTGAATAGAAAACATGATTAGTCATTTCAGAGAGCATTCATGATCAAATAAAATGCAATGCCTTCTTTCGCGCTCGATCAACTTTTACTCGCTCATTTTCTCCCACTCCTTTTCTCTACAATCGAAATAAAAATCATTTAGCTGTTTCAAAACAGTGAATCGATATCCTTGAGCATAAGCACCAATAACATCAACTATTTTGATCTGTGGGTACCCTAATGTTGGCAAGAGTTATTTTATTAATAAGATTACTCTGCAATCTTGAAGAAGCAGTATATTTTGGCAAATGAAGACTGGAAAGATGATGATATTCTTGAGATCATGGATGGACACAATGTTGCAGACTTTATTGATGCAGATATCTTGCAGAGGCTTGAAGAACTGGAGAGGGAAGAAGGGCTTAGGATGGCAGCTGAGGGTGACGAGGATGATGAGATGGGGGAAGTGGAGTTGAATCCTGATGAAAAGGAAGCTCTGGCTACAATTAGGAAGAAGAATAAGATTCTTATCATTGAACATAGATTGAAGAAGAGTACTACAAAGAGCAGGCCTACCGTACCAAGGAAGTTTGACAAGATCAAGGAATATGGCTTAAATAGAATGGGAAGACATATTTCTAGCCTGGGCCTGGATCCTTCGACAATTGGGGTAGGATCTAGACCTAGGCTAGAAAGATGTCTTCCTTTCTGTTGTGGATAGGCTCTGGTGCTGCAACAACTACAGACTACGATGTAGATATCACAACAGCTGAGAAACATAAATGTAGGCATCATGGTCACAATTTTTTGAGGCACAACATAATTGAGTGGTATACTCAGATGATTCAAAGCAACCACTAGTCCTCTGGTTCCAAGTTGACACTACAGGATCCAAAAACCATAGATTACGGAACTAGAGGACTAGTGGTTGCTTTGCATCATCTGGGTATACCACTCAATCATGTTGTGTCTCCAAATTTTTTTGACCATGATGCCTACATTTATGTTTCTCAGCTGTTGTGTCGTAGGACCCTTTAGAACCCTTTACGACCCTTTACGATCCCTAAGAATACATCTTAGAGGTCTTAAAATGTCATAAAAGGGTCATAAGAGGCTCCTAGGAGGGGCTAGATGAGCTTCCACCTTCACGTGGTTGGCCCTGTTAAGTAGAGAATGTTAAACTATTCTCAAAACAAAGAGAAGCTCAATAATTTAAGGTCTCGGTCCAGGAAGATGCTGAAAAAATGACGGGAATCAATGATGGAGAGTTTTTACATTCTGAGAAGACGTATATGGAGTGGAGGCCAGATTGGGTACCAGTGCAAAGATGATGATTTAGTAACCTACGTCTATAAAAACTTCATAAATATCCCTTCTTTGGCCTCCACTCATACCTCTTCTCAGAATCTAGAAACTTTGGATACTGTTTCTCATCCATGCACGAAATGTGCTAGTGATCGTATAAAATTAATTCAAGCCTCCAATATTGATGAGTTGCACACGTGTAAAATGTATTTGCGAGACTGAGATCAATTATATTAGATATTGTGCAGTGTACATAAATGCAAGGTGGTGATTATTCTCGACGATCGACAGGTATAAGTCTTCCAGGCTTTACCTAGTAGCTAGGACTAAAGATAACACAGCTCAAGAGACCATCATAGTTGGTCTCTTTCTTCAGTCTATATTATTGACAAAATATTTTACCTTTCATTAGCTCATCAAATTTAGGGATTTGAAATAATTTAATAGAATATTTTCATGTATAATGTATATTATTTTAGTTTGACGCTGGATGAATTTATATACTTCACGCACTTGTATACTACAAGGACGGCCATAAAGAAGCATCCCCTCCCGTGGCTTGAGTAATGTAGGCCATGGGAGGAGATGCTTCTTTATCGCCGTCCTCATAGTCTACAAGTGCATGAAGTATATAAATTCATGCAACGTCAACTTAAATAATATACATTATCATGAAAATATTCTATTAAATTCTTTCAAATCCCCAGATTTGATGAGCTAATGAAAGGTAAAACATTTTGTCAATAACATAGACCAAAGAAAAAGACAACCTATGATGGTCTCTTGAGCTTTCTTATTTTTAATGTGCACATTCGTCGCTTTTTCAACACTAAAGAAAATTCTTTCGACAGTGGTGATATACATCCGACGGAGTTTCCCATCGGATTGCACTACCACCCATCACTTGTCCGATAGATATAATGTCAAAGACAATTTCTTTTTGATAGATAACTATGACATAAATTCTATATACCCAACGGGTATACCTATTGGAGATATACTACCATACCGTCGCTCTTTTGATTGGTCAATGTCGGAGATATCTCCTTTTTGAAAGCTACGTGCGACAGGAATGCTATAGCACCGATAGGTCTATCTATCAGATGATGGTTGAAGATTTGTCGCTATTCCAATAGTTATAATGTTAGAAAGTACTTCTTTTCAACAGGTAATTGCGACAGCCACACTATATCTCTGATGGGTCTTCCTGTTGGAGAGTTATTGTTGACTCGTCGCTATTGTGACAAATATGTCCGATGGGACACCTACATGGGTTTTCAGAGTTCCAATAGGTCGACCGTAATAAATTTCATAACAAATCTAGTATTCATGTGCAAGTTTTTGATGGAATATGGTGTCAGAAAACTGACGGCTATCTCTTCCGTCACAATTTCCAACGCAAAAATGTCGACAGACACATATGTCAAAATGTTGACAAATAGGCGTTGCAAATCTAAAAAATGGCCATTAGAATTTGGCCTCAAATGTACTAGTGAATAAGTAGAGATCCAACACTCAAAATGTGACACAAGGGGCAGGGCCAAGAGGGGCCAAACAATGGCACACCCTAATGATCCAGCCTGCTAAACAACATGCGAAAACAACAACACACAAGAGTGAGAGAGAGAATGCAAGATCTTCATTAATTTTTATCAAATAGAATCATACATGTCAGGTTGTAAGGCCTTCCCAGTTAGGGATAGATACTACAATGAATTATAGAAGTCCTCAAACATGCGAGGGTCTGCCAACGATCTCTATTCTTAATATCTTCTATCTTCTAATTGCACTGCCTCCCAAACTACAACCAAACAACTAAATTTATACAAGAGTCTACCGAACTAAGTTGGCCTTCAGATACACACTCAATGGAAGGAATGGTAAGATATGGGACCACACGCTTCCCAATGATGGATTCCACCATTAAATCCACAACCCATAATAAATGCTCAAGTCGGCTCAACATGAACTCAACATAAACTACTTGGTAAGAAAGGATGACCGAGCAACAGACAAGCATCGCCGAGTGCCAGTGAAACAACCCACTGCCCAGGAGATAACCGAACACACTTGGTAACCAAAGGAAATTGATCAACTACCGACCAAATCAGTCAAAGAAGGAACCGAGCAACATAGACAAACTCCAAAATGTTTTTGGTGACACAGGATTGCCAAGGACCCAAGATGCTCCTACATCAGACACTTGAGGTTGTTTTGAAATGATTCTTTGAATCATTTGGTAGGTATGATCTGAGTTGCATCCAAATCAGACTGTGAAATCCATGAACTGTCTTCCATCAGTCTCTTCTTCCATTTTACTAGATATTTCATATATTGTTTTCTTCTTGTACTTTTGCCAACTCTTTGCTTCAAGATCTGCTCAACTTCTTCATTCTACTTCTTAGGATACTTTTATCGGTACTTTCACATCTTCATTAGGTTCATGATACTCATACAAATCAGCAATGTTGAAAATAGGTGATATGCCCATGTCATTAGGTAACTCAATCTCATATGCATTTCCACTGTCAAATTTTCTCAAAATCTTGCAAGGTCCAAACTTCTTCATTTTCAGCTTCCCATATGTTCCAACAGCAAATCAGCCTTTCTTCAAATGAACCATCACTTCATCACCAAAATCAAAAGTTTTATGTCTTCTTGATCTATCAGCTCTGTCTTTGTATTTCTGATTACTCTCTTCCAGCTTCAGCTTCACATCTTCATGCAATGTCTTCATGTACTCAGCAAATTTCACTCCTTTAGCACTTCTCTTATTTTCATCAGTAATGTCTCTCAAATCAGATATACCTCTCAGTTGTGTGCCATTCACAATCTCAAATGGTTTCTTTCCAGTACTCCTATTCATTGAATTATTGTAAGTAAACTCTGCTTGTGCCAATACAGAATCCCAATTACTCGGTGTGTCTCCAACTAAACATCTCGTAAGATTTCCCAAACTTCTGTTCACAACTTCAGTCTGTCCATCGATTTGTGGGTGAAATGTAGAACTATATTTCAACTTAGTACTGAATTTCTTCCAAAGGATTTTCCAAAAGTATCCAACAAATTTACTATCTCGGTTAGAGATAATACTCTTTGGTAATCCATGCAATCTGACAATTTCCTTAAAGAGAAGATCTGTTACATGTACTGCATCTGATGTCTTCCTACAAGGTATAAAATGTGCCATCTTTGAAAATCTATCTACCACAACAAATATATAATCATTACCTCTTACTGTCTTCGGTAAGCCAAGAACAAAATCCATACTGATGTCAATCCAAGGTTTCTCAGGTACAACAATCGGTACATATAATCTAGTATTCTGACTTACTCCTTTTGTAACTTGACAAATTCCACAACTTTTCACAAATTTCTGAACATCTCTATACAACTGCAGCCAAAAGTACTTCTCCTTAAGAAAATTCCATGTTTTATCAATACCAAAATGTCCATCCAAACCACTGCTATGTTTCTCCTTCATCAAATTAGTTCTCATTATTCCTCTTGGTATACACAACTAAATACCTTTAAACAACATACCTTCCTGAATAAAATATTCATCCCATTTAGTATCTTGTTGATCTTGAATAGGTGCTCTGCACTTTCTCCATGGCTCAGAAAAATCAGGATCAAACTCATAAGAATCTCTCTTCTCATCAAAACCAAGAACTTCAATTTTCATCTCGGTCAAAAGATCTCCTTCTACTCAATGCATCAACAACTTGGTTAGTGACTTCACTCTTATGCTTTATCACAAATGTGTAACTCTGCAAATACTCAACCCATTTCATATGTCTCTGATTCAACTTATTCTGACTACCCAAATACTGTAAAGCCTTATGATCAGTATACAACACAAATTCACTCGGTATCAAATAATGTCTCCATTTCTTCAGTGCTTGAACAATAGCATATAATTTTTGATCATACACAAAATATTTTCTTCTAGCATCATTCAACTTTTCACTAAAGAAAGCAATAGGTTTACCTTCTTGACTCAACATAGCTCAATTGCACTTCCACTTGTATCAAATTCCACTTGAAATACCTTACTAAAATCAAGTAATGCCAAAATAGGTAATTCAACAACCTTATGCTTCAAAGTCTCAAAAATTTTGTCATCTCCATGTGTCCACTTGAATTCCCTTTTATCTCCTCTCATAGTCTCAGTCATAGCATTACATATTGAATTGAAATTCCTTATGAACTTTCAGTAAAAACTTGCCAAACCATGAAATGATCTTACCTCACTAGCATTCACAAGTGTAGGCCAATTCAAAATAGCTTCAACCTTTTTAGGATCCATCTTTAAACCATCAGCTGAGATCACAAATCCCAAATACACAATCTTCTCTTTCATGAATGAACACTTTTTTAGATTTATGAACAACTTTTCTTCTTTCAGTCTCTGCAAAACTTGTCTAACATGCAACAAAACTTCTTCTCTAGTCTTACTAAATATCAAAATGTCATCAAGATATACAATCACAAACTTACCCAAGAATTTCTTCAAAACTTCATTCATCAGCCTCATAAAAGTACTCGGTGCATTAGTTAAACCAAAAGGCATAACCAACCACTCATACAAACCTTCTTTTGTCTTGAAAGCAGTCTTCCATTCATCACCTTCTCTGATTTTGATCTGATGATACCCACTTTTCAAATCAATTTTGGTGAAATACTTTGCTCCAGTCAAACTGTCCATTATGTCATCCATTCTTGGTATAGGAAACCTATACTTCACTGTTATCTTATTGATTGCTCTGGAATCAGTACACATTCTCCATTCTCCATTCTTTTTTAGTGCCAATACAACAGGTACTGCACAAGGAATCAAACTTTCTTTGATCAAACCTTTCTCTAGCAACTCTTGAATCTGTCGGTTCAATTCCTAATTCTCGGTAGGTGTCAACCGATGAGGTGCCTTATTCGGTAAACTAGCTCCAGGGATTAGATCCATACAATGATCAATGCTTCTTTTTGGTGGAAAACCATGAGGTACATTATCAGAAATGATATCACTGTACTCGGTGAGTAACTTATCAATCTCCTTAGGGACATTATCCTCTATTTTCTTACTCAGTTTTTTAGGGATAACAGCAAAACATACATCATTCCTTTTCAAAGAGTTAACAAACTTTCTTCCCTCCATCAAACAAACTTTCACAGATGTGCAGACATTATTAATAGGTTCTTCCATCAATGGTAACAAGATTTTTTTTCTTCCATCAGCCACAATAGTATACTTATGCAATCTCCCATCATATATAGCATGTCTATCATATTGCCAAGGTCTACCCAACAAAATATGACAACAATCCATAGGCATGATATCGCATAACACCTTATCATAGTACTTTCCAATCTTCAAATTCACAGAACATTGTTCACTTACCAGGAGTGTATGATCATCTTTGATCCATGAAATCTGATAGGACTTCGAATGTACCAACCTTTCCAACTGCAACTTTGTGACCATCTCTTCAGATGCCAGATTCTGCAAGCTACCACTGTCAATGATTACCTTCCAAACTTTGTCAGAAACTCTACAACTGGTCTTGAACAAAATTTTCCTTACCGGATCTTCCTTTTTTCTCTCATTCCATAGTGCTCTCCTTACCATCAAGTTATTTTATTTCTCAGGTTCATTCGGTGATTCTTGTTGCACCAAAGCATTTCTACTGCTACCAGCCTTCTTACTAGCATGTGTACATTCAAAAGATCTATGTCCTTCTCCATAATTGTAACAAGTTCCTCGGAAACTTCCTCTGCTATAACCACCTCGGTAGTTACTGCCTTTTCCTCTATATGAACTTTCACCTTTCCACTCGGTCTTGCCTTTGTCCAGATTTGTCTTTTCTGGTTTAGATCTACCATTTTCACCAATAGATCTACCTCTTCCTCTAGGGAATCTACCACCTCGACCTCTTTGTCTTTGCTCATGTCTTTTGTTCAATTTCTCCTCGGCCTTTAATGCAAATTGATAAGCCTCTTCAATGTTTTCCATCCTGACCAAACTAATTTCCTCTTGGATGGAAAATGTCAAACCATCCAGGTATCTGCCAATTCTTTCCACATCATCTTCATCATGTCCAGATCTGATATCTAGTCTATAGAATTCCTCAGTATATTGCTTTACCGAGCTATCTTTCTACCTTAAAATTTGCATTCGCCGAACTAGGTTAATCTGATAATCACAAGGTAAGAACTTTCCTTTCTATTTACTCACCATTTTATTCCATACCTTGATTTTGTCTTTGCCTTTCCTCTTTCTATCCAACTACATATGTTCCCACCATAAGGATGCATGAATTTTCAACTTTGTCCTTGCAATCTTCACTTTCTTGTCTTCAAGAATGTTTTCGTACTCAAAATACTTTTCCATCTCGGTGATCCAGTCCACCAATTCATCAGAATCCAATTTTCCAACATACTCACGAGGATTGAAATGTGGTGTAGACTTCAGACTTGTCAAAGCCTTAAAAAATCTTTCTTCATCTTGATCGATAATAGGTGCAGGTTCTGCATTCACTTGTTCTTCCTCAACTTCATCATCGCTAACATCTTCAAGATGTCTGCCTCTTCTTTGGGCTATTTCAACATCTTCTAACCTAGCCTCAATCTGCCTTAGCATATCTACCAATCCTGGATTTGTATCTCGCCTCCCACAAACCATCTTAACAACCCTATGTAATTGCAGGCCAAATCACAATCTGCTACCCCACAACAATCAACTAGGGCTTCAAGAGGAACCTACAAACCTAGATCCGCAGACCTAGATCAAGATCTCACCTCGCTTTGATACCACTTGACGCAAGGGGTAGGGCCAATAGGGGCCAAATAATGGCACACCATAATGATCCAGCCTGCTTAACAACATGCAGAAACAACAACACACAAGAGTGAGAGAGAGAATGTAGGATCTTCATTATTTTTTATCAAATAGAATCATACATGTCGGGCTGTAAGGCCTTCTCGGTTAGGGACATATACTACAATGAATTACAGAAGTCCTCAAACATGCGAGGGTTTGCCAACAATATCTAATCATACTATCTTCTATCTTCTAACTGAACTATCTCCCAAACTACAACCAAACAACTACATTTATACAAGATTCTACCAAACCGAGTCAGCCTTCAGATCCACAATCAACGGAAGGAACAGTTAGATCTGGGACCACACGCTTCCTAATGATGTATTCCAGCATTAAATTCATGACCCATAATAAATGCACAAGTTGGCTCAACGCAAACTCTACAGAAACTACTCGGTAAGCAATGATGACGGAACAACATACAAGCATCATCAAGCGCCAGTGAAACAACCGACCACCCAGGAGATAACCGACCACACTTGGTAACCAAAGGAAACTGACCAACTACCGACCGACTCGGTCAAAGAAGGAACTGAGCACCATAGACAAACTCCAAAATGTTTTTGGTGACACAGGATTGCCAAGAATCCAAGATGCTCCTGCATAAAATTGTAAGTGTTCTGGGATGTACACCAACAATTTCTTAAATTTGGGTTAGACTCGACCTCTTCCATTGTTCACTCCATACTAGTATTTGTTTCTAATATCTTCTTCTACGTTGGACTACAATTCATGATCATACTTGAGCTCTACACTCTCGTGATAGTGCATAGATCTCACAAATAGAGATAGAATCATGTTGAATGAGGGAGGTATCCACTTTGATTTTATGTAACATGTTTATGATGTAAATATTAAGACCTAATAAATTACAATTAGGGTACATCTTATTTTAGTACTACTTATGAACACCCTAATCATGAGGGGATCATATTGATTTTGTACTTCCAAACAAAGTAAATCATGTCTTTTATATTAATCAACAATCAAACAAGGGGGCTAACCCTTACACAACTAGAATCTAGGGGTTGTCAAGAGATAAAAAACACATGAACAAAGGTGATGGCTATTACAAGTCAATGCCACAAAGGGAACACAGTCAATAAAAATACTAAACTTCCTTAACAATGTCACTTAGAGAATAAGGGCCATGATTGGCCACTTATAGTACATAGGCCAAAAAAGGCCATTAACAACACACAACCAATAACCCATAGAGTGGGGCATACATACAAGGATATTTTGAAAGGCTCCCTAAGGCTTTGTGTCCAAAACTATCCCGTAGCAAAAAATAGCATTACCCCAACTAAAAATCCACCTCCCTCTACAAAACTTCTTTCCACCTCAATAGAAAAGGAGCCAACCTCTATAGGAGTGGAAAAGGAAGAGATAGACATAAAAGAGAGAACACCAAAAATCCATCCCATGAACAAAAAATCACAAAGAGAAGCCCACATAAAGTTACAAACCTCATTTTTTACGAAGAAATTCTCCACATCTATAGGAGACACTTCCACCTCCATAAGAACTATGAAAGAGGAACAAACAAATAAAATGTGCCAATCTTGCACCATGGACAACATAACAAACCCCACCATATCATGGATGAGAATAGCCCCAAACACAATTGAAAATCTCTACCCAAAACAAAAAGCTAGAATGATCCCTTGAAAACTATTAGCAAACATCTAGCCACAAGTGACAACAAGGCCACTGTCCTTGTCAGCTAAAATGGACAGTCCAATAAAAAAGATGAAAAGAAAATTAAAAGAATCAGTAGCTCCCATCATGACTTAGTCCAAGACCACCAATCTCAAGAATGACATCCAAAGAGATAAGTGCCAATCAACTAAAACCACGATCACAAGAAGAAACATCAACAAGTATGACTTCAACCTGAGAACCAACACACCCACCCCAAGAAAGATCCACACATGACATCTCCATCCAATATGGCCATCCTCCACCATAAGAGAAGATAGATCCACGTCCATCATGAAAAAAGGGGGCCAAAGCCCCCACTCAGCATCCATAAACACCATGCCCGAGCCAAACACAATGATACTAGTCACAACATCGCCACTAGCTCCCAAAAATTCAAACTCACCCTTACCATATCCATTGTACAAAATAGGGGCACAAACTTTTTACAGACACCAAGCTCTTAAAAATGGGTCATTCAGACACAACATAGGTGGAAACATTCGTCAAAGGAGTGAACGAAGTCTTGTATCCTTCCAAACCAACATTCTAGAGTAGAGGAACCTCATCCAACTCCTTCCAACAAGCATGCTCAAATAAGTAGCAATAAAACTGCTTTAAACCGTCACACAGAGCCACCTCCACTTTGGGCCAGAGCTTTGACACTCTCACCGTACAAAATAACAAACATGGCATCACACTCATGACACCCATAAGCCTTCCTTCAACTTCGTCATCCCCAACATCCTACAAAAGGAAAAAAAGAAGCCCAGTCCACAAAGCACACAAAACTAAACACCTCTCCAAGTGTAGCAAGTTGTTGGTTAGAAAAGTGGCCACATGATTAAAAATACACAATTTTTTTCTAAATGCGTGCATGTTATTTGAATTTTGAAATGTGTAGGCTTAGGGAAACCAAGCCTAAAATGGGCAATTAGAAAATAATAAAATTTCTTCATAACATGTGCCTATTATGAAGAACTATAACTTTTTTGAGTTTTTAGTTGTACATAACTTGCACAGGTTATGTAGAGAGAGAGAGAGAGAGAGAGAGAGAGAGAGAGAGAGAGAGAGAGGATAATTAGGGCTCAAAATAGATAGAGATGGTGATGAGGGAAGGAAGATGAGAGGGAGAGGGAGAGACATACATATATAGACATATATACATATATCTATATAAATATATGCATATATAAATACATATACACATTATATATGTAAGTATATAGATCTGTGTAGTGTATGCTAAGTTTACAAACATATATTTTTATAGAACTAAAAGCATGTGTAGAATTAGAGAAGCTACTTTTAGTCTTACAAAATACATGCAGGTTATTTAGTATCAGGGAACCCGTATGCGTTATGGTTAGGTAGGAGGGTTGGACAACGACCCTAATGCTTGGAAGTCCTTTTCCCTCCATGTCTCTCTCTCTCTTTACTCGTCTTTTGATCTTCCAAAATGATTTCTCAGCTTCTTTGTCATCAATTTTACATATCATCAAGTGGGCATCTGTAAAATTACCACCATAATCTCACACATCTTCTCAGCTTTCGAACCATATAAATTTTTCTATTTCTAGACAACATTAGCATAGTAGACTTTAATTTTCTTTACCAAGGTCTTCACAGTCCTTAAAGATATATGTGTACCATTTTCTTAATAAATTTTGATCTACTTAACCAATATTCAACAAATTACATATTATTATTCTACACTTGATTCTATACCTTGTTTTAAAAAAGTTTGCATTTTAGATTATTTTAATGCAAGTTATGCCCCATGCACAAACATGCACTAGATAATCAAGATGCGACCACTTCAAAAAATCATTAAAAAAAATACTGAACATAAAATTATAAAAAAATACACAACTTCTAGATCTCACTCTTACCTATCAATCTACCAAAGAGTTTTTCAAAATACTAAATCTAACTATATCTTTTGTGAAGCACACGAAATCAACTATGTTATGTTTTTCTGAAAAAATCAGTAACAATTTTTCATATGCAGTGGGTTTGACTCCCTTAATCTTATCCATTTAAAAAAATATTTAATAGTTTAGAAACTAGATTCATAGTACTACAATTCTTATTTTTTACACAACTTTTTATTTTGAGTGCATGACCCTTGAATTTCTCTTTGAAGTTTAGGTTCACCTGATTTCAGGAAAAAAAAGTGACCACTTATACTTTTTTATTCACCGTCTTGATGCACTTACCCTTCTCACTCTCCAAAATAATGAAGAACCGAAATATCTTTGTCCACAAAAAGGAACAAATATAAACACAAAAAAGAGCCGCCCAAAAAGGGGAAACTCCATCTCCACACAAGGGTAGAGCCAAAAACTCCTAGAGCACCAACAAAAAAGGAGGCCTTTGAAAAAACCCTCCAAATGGAGGCCATGCCCACGACAAACTATAGAAGCACCATTAGAAGGCTCCCAAGAACCAACAAATAACACCCTAGCCGTAGTCATAGACAACACTACAGGGTCAGAAGCACCAGAAAACCAGAGCATGCCTCAGTCGCTAGGGACACAAACAAGAGCCCAATTAGAAGGAACAACCATCCACCAATCTGATCCAACCACATGATCAATCCCAATGAAGCCTAGAAAGGGATGGAGAATGACGCCAAACTTCTCTAAGAACATAGGTGTCTCGAAACAGTCATCGACCAGAGAGGAAAAAACCACTGAATAGTCAACAAAGGAAAATGACCTCCTTCCTCAACACTAGACCGAAGAGCCCCCAACCAAGAGGACAGAGGGAAACCTAAATCCACCAAACGATTCAGAACAACAAAAGAACAAGGGAATTGTTAGCCCATTTTTTAACACGACCAACTTTGAAATTCTAGGCAATTCTATCCATTATGCTATCTAATAGATGGCACATTTCAGCACAAAAACCGAACCCCAGTTTTATTAATCCCAATAGTTCTATGGCCATTGTCAGCCCTTCCTCCTAGTTGGCTTCTAGAAGCACACAAATTCTTGACTATTTGACACGAAATGTTTGAGGCATTAACAAACATAATGGTTGTTATGTTTTACCTATCAGGCTCCAATGTTTTATGGTAGCATGCTAAAGTTGTGAAACTAACACCAGAACCAACTAGCATCTCATTAATACCTTTGAATTTTTTTGAAACCCACACGAAGTCAGTGAGTCGGGCTCCCTTGTTATCTTTTGAACTAAAATGCAGTCAGGTTGTCGATAGTTCTTAAATCTACTCTTGGAATCGACCAACTTCTTCAAACAAATTTAGAAATTTTGAAAGCCCACGCGGGATCGGGAAGTCGGGCAATTACTCAAACTCTCAAATCAAATGCAAACAAAGTACGAAAGTTCATATGTATCTCTGACTCCCCGACATTCTTGAAATAGACAAGTTATTTGGTTCCTTAACTCACCGAAATACTTGATAAATACCTTATCAAATGGGTTTAAATAAAAATCAAAACTTTTGAAGTTCGGCCATGGTCTTGAAATTGTGAGAACCATTTTTTTTTTTTGTCATAGTTCACATATATCATAAAGATCACCAAACTAATACAAACAAATGTTGGCCAATATCTGAAGATCTCTACTGCATCAGGAATTGGATTTCATGGGAAAAGTCACACCTTTCTTCAACTCTCTGAAGTTTTGATTGTTTCTAAGACACTTGAAAATCGTGAAATCAAGGATATGTTGCCCATTGTTTTGCAAGATCTGGGGTTCAATTATTCTGTAATCCATCAGGAAAGTATTGCGGCAACACTTGGAAATATAGTAGTTTCTGCATGTGTTATGAACATAGATGCTCAAGATGTATCTGTTTTGCGCATCGAGGATGGAGTTGCTTTGCCAATGACAAGAGCGACACTCTTGGAAGGAGCTCTCAACGTAGAATACCATAAGGTGCCCAATATAAATGCTGAGATCAGAAAAGTTGCAAAGATATAAATGGAGAAACTAATATATCAGATCCACCAATGCTCTGCGGACAATCATCTCTTTTGTTACCTATAGAAGCATTTCTAGCGTGGTCACAAATGGGAAATTTACAAGGATGGGGTGATCCTCTGCCTCAGAACTGGTTGGATCAACATGTTATATTAACTTGTTTTGGTTCTGATAACTATGGAAGAGGCGACCCTTAAATCGATTCTGGAAAATGAGAAATTAGCATCTACAGAATCAACAACATATCGACACGATTGGAGAAGCAAGATATTGAATTGTCTGAAGTGATTAAAGAGAGTAATTGGTCAATGCTATCTAGGGAAGATGTACTTAAATCATTTCGAGCATCAGAAACCTAGTTTTCATCTATTTGGAGTTCATTCCACATAGGGCATAGAGGGTGGCTTGTCGATAATATTTAAACTCAGCAAGTGGTGACATGAGAAAGGTCCTCAAGATTTTTCAATCTACACAGATAGCTTCTCTTCAAATAAGTGAAAAATTAGTCTACCTTTACACAAATATTTTGATGCCCAAAATATATTATAAACATGTTACTGGGTACTGAATCAATCATCTGCAAATTCTTATCTTTGCATTTTTGAGATGGAAACTGTCAAGGGTCTGGCTCTCGTTGATATTATAAGGGGATTTTCATGTGTGTCTTCAATAATCAAAATTCCAGAAGCTATGTTGAGAACAACTTGGCCCTCTTATAAGTGAATTTAGATATGCTAATGTTGCATTGGCTACAGCTGTTGAGTAAGCAATCACATAGCTTTTTAAAAAAAACAAAAAAAGATCTTGACCGAGTCAGTAATGATCTTGCTTAGGTATTATATAAAATGTCTACACAACTAAATGTGTGTAGAAAAGAGGAGCCTTTTCAAGAATCAGTTATAAAGGAGAAGACTCGAATTCTAGAGGTTGATGCTTAAAGGAGGAGATATTTTCTGATTTAACATTGTAACTAGGGAATATCAACATTTTTCTTTGAAGAAACATGATCTCTTGTACAAAAGTAAAGAGTTCCTCTCATCTATGTCCAAGAAATAAAGAATTTATGAAACTTTGATTTCATTTGTATTTTTTTATAATTATTATTTTCTTATGTCAATCATACTCAGTTCTTGGACAAGTTAGTTTGTTACATTTGTTTATAGGTATGATTATTTTATGAACTTTGAATCTTGAATACTCACATAATTTGAAGAGAATCATTATTATTTTTCTGATAATTTCTTATAGGTGTTGGGTGTGTGAACTTTGTATCATCCATTTTTTTCCCTTTCATTTTAAGTCTACATTTGCATTTGTAGTGTGGCTATGCTTGGATGTTAGTTTTTCCTTTTTTGTTGTCTGGTTAAAAGCATGTCTCAAAAATCCCAAAATTATATCATAAAAGAGAGTTGTACCTCCAAAATTTAAAGGAAAGTTGTCTATTCAATGACAACTTCTCCAACTTAGTTTCTAGTTTGTCTTTTATCTCGAGCGAAGTGAGTCATTTCTAAGGTTATTTTAGGAAGGAAAATCTATAAACTAACAAGAATAAACCATGAAACCCAATGCCCAGGCCAAAGAGGCTCAAGGAAGAGTAGAGTAATCCCTCATCAACATAAACATACCCAATCATGTGCAGTAGGAAAAACCAACCTTCTGACCTAGCCAAAACAATACCATGGTCTCTCAAACATGGCATAGAAGTCTACAAGGCCTTGGTAGAGGCAAAATAGGTGAACCAAAAATCCCCACCCATCGTAAACATTCCAAGTAGTGGCTCCATATAGAAAATTGTTGTATCAATTGCTCCATCACTAGAAAATGTCACAAGGTAGTGTAAAAATTGCCACCAAACTAGGTAGCCAACTGAAGCCACAATGAGATTAGTTGTAGACCGATGCCTATATCCCAAATCAGCCCCAAAATGATAGATGCAAACTACCAATCAAAAGTAGACAACATCCACTATGAATGGCACAAGAGAGACAACCAAGACATAAGGAAAAATTGCCTCCATACCGAGCCAAGTTTAGGACTGGAACAATTCCAAAAATTTTTGCAAAGAAACTAGGAGAAATCCTTTAGTTGAAACATAATGGACTACTACATAAACCCTCTCATAATCTCCCTCCCCTCCCCCCCCGCCATGCATCATTGTTTGAAACCCCCCCACTCCCCACTCCCCGCTACCTTTCCTTCTCAATCTCTCTATACGAGGTAAATCATGTTGTTTGGATAAATTTTTTTTCTTTTATTCATGCATATCATCAAGAAAGGTTGCTACATCATTTAGTCTAGTAGAAGCAACGATAACGACCTTCTTTAAAGTTTCTTTTCCATAGTATGTAGTTGAGTTTTGAATCAAATTCCAAAGGGAGATCTTATCTCAAGTAGCATGAAATTGCTCAACAAGATCATGCTCCTTACCATGGGGGCTTCACTTAGCGAACCGGAATCATAGCACATGCATTCATGACATACTAAAAACCCCCCTATTTAAAAAAATTATTGCCCCAAAATCCTTTTTGTCACCCCCTCCTATACCCATCGTACCCCTTTTCCTATATAAGCCCTCAACCCCCTCCCTAGAAACCCCCCCCGCTCCCCCCCTATTTAGGCAATATATTGCCCCCCTTTTTTGCCCATTTTAAATTCCCCATTATGAATTCATGTAGTATTGTATTGTCCCTTTAGTGAAGACCCTATACTCCTTACCAACATGTTAAAGATGAGTGGGGACATGTGTAACAAGATGGTGAATAGAAAAGTGGCCACTCACATTAAAAAAAAGACCCAAAAATACAACTAATGTGTGTGGGCTATTTGAAAATTCAAATAACTCAAACATGTCACAGATCTAAAAATTTGATCCTTAATGTGTACGAGGTTTTATAAATGAAACCCCAATTGTGTTAATCTTATAAAAAACTATGATTGGGATTTTAAAATAAAAATAATCCAATCATGTTTTTATGATTGTAATTTTTTTAAATAGAAGTCAACCGGGTTATTTTAACCCATAATCAACACCAAATAAACAATGAACATTCCAAAAAAAAATAGAAACCCTATCATGTTTTTATCTCTAGTAACCAAATCAAGATTCTATGAAGTTGAATAGGAAACACACCAACTCTCACAAACTAGTAGCACAACGATGTAGGTCTTGGAACTCTTCTTTTCTTATAGGTTGGCACATAAAATTCATGCAAATAGGACAATCCTAATTTGAATGAAGGACATCCCAACATGACTACATAAGTTGATAAGATAGTTAAACATAATGGAAATGATTTCCTTGGTCGTATGGCTATGTATAGTTTCCCAGACAGTAAATTTGGCAATTACTAAGTTGTGTAGCATTGAATACTGTGATAATTATTACATGAATTAAGTATAAATAAAACATGTGTATTACAAAAGACATTATGTATTAATAGAAGCCATGAAGGGAAGTTTGAATCCATGTGTAGAGTTTTTTTCATTTCCATAATACACATAAGCATACCCTCTCCATCAACTTCCTCCATCCTTTTTCTTTCCCCATCAATAGTGACTGCACCAACACCCATGATATCATATAATATCTTATCTTCACTACATCTACAAATGAATTATATCCCACCATTCTCTCTATAGAGTTTCCTTGTGATGAGTTCTCTATTACTTTCCCTTTGGTGAATACTCACTTTCTTAGTGAAAGAACAATATATCTTTTAGTTTTCCCTTCCCAAGAAGGTTTGATGGGCTCCTCATATAACAACCAAAAAATCATATAGGTGCTCAATTTTTCATCCATGCAAAACAAGGACTAGGTGATATAAAACAAGGAGTGGCATTTATTGGCCATGTTTGGGGAATGAAAGAACACAAATAATTATGAGTTGAGTATGCTAGACGCATTACCTCGGACCAAGACAAACTTATCATTTTCAATTTGGATACCACCATGTCTCCATACACTCTAAGCTCCTACTTCCACTGATATGGTATGTAGTGAGAGAGAGTGAGAGAAGAGGAGGGAGATAGGGAGATAGAAGAGGGGGAAAGGATTAGATAGTTTAGATGCACGCGAGTTCATTTTTGCAATTTTTATTGTGAAGATAATTGCTTTCCTATTTATGATAGTCCTTTTATAGTAATTGTATCTAGATATAAATAGAAATATGAAGTTTAGTAGTGCAATCCATAGATATCTAAAATTACATGTGCATTGAAACACAACCCAACTTGATCCTATAAAGTCTTATTGCATGCAAATGAAGTTGTAAGAGAATCGGTCATAACTAACTATTATTAATTGATTCTCTTACAACCTATCATAACCCAACTTGGGTAGCCACCTTCTCCATGCAAAGGGTATCAACGATAAAGATTTTGGAGGTTTCAAGTTATGCAGTTCATATGGAAGCATTAACAGTATCATAGAAATCTATGTTTGGAATCACATCAACTAATTCATAGTACATGAAGAGATTTGAGGAAGAGAACTAGTGATATTGGCTAGAACAAACTACCGTAAGAGTAAGTCTGATGGAATCAGTAAACTGGTGGAGAAAAAGTCAAAGTATGTTTTAATTTCTTATTGAATACAATTTAGGGCTGACATCAAGGAATTAGAAATGATGAATTAGCACGCTCGCTCAATTGTTTTAGTTGATTTGGAAGCCGACTTTGGAAAAACATTTTGGGGTTTCGATTGACATAGAAAAAGGTCTATAAAAGGTGATGTAAATCATAATATGAGAGGTTACGATGCATGAATATGATTCAAAGAGTTAGGTAAGAGGTGTTATAATATTCTAAGTAGCACATTAAGCAAAAGTAAAATGGATTTATCAAGAAGTGAGTGCTATTTTTCAGATCACCATCACTTGTTGAATCCTAAAAAGTTTGCAAGTTCAATCCTTTAACCAGGTCACTCCTAATAGGGTGAACAAGATCCTAACAGGTCTGAAGATTAAATCCTCTAACTAGGTGACTCTCAGAAGGAGTCTCTAAATCCCTTAACCGGGTAGCTCCTAACATGGATTTTGTAATAGCTTTTAATAGGGCTATAGATACTCTTAACCAGGTATGCCCTTAACAAGGTGATCTAATGCCTTTAACATAGAAAATATTATTGTTTTACTAGTGAAAATTCATGGGTTCTAATAACCATCGTGGTTATTCCCTCTAACCAAGGGTTTCCATGAGAAAAATATTGGTGTTCTTGCGTTGCATGTTGTGGATGTTTCATTTGCTTTTCTTTTATGTTATAATA
The DNA here is from genome assembly GCA_027943335.1 of Chamaecyparis obtusa. Taxonomy (NCBI): domain Eukaryota; kingdom Viridiplantae; phylum Streptophyta; class Pinopsida; order Cupressales; family Cupressaceae; genus Chamaecyparis; species Chamaecyparis obtusa. The sequence continues at coordinate 1,095,312 of BSBK01000610.1, forward strand.
TCACTTACATGCTGGTTAATTTGGAAGTTCTTGAAAAAGGTTTTAAGATCTATGATTGCACTGATTCATGCCCCCCTCTCAGTGCCTTATAAAACTAACAATTGGTATTAGAGTCAATTTCCCTTGAAGAAGCCTAACAACTTGGGAAAGATCCTTAAAGCAAATATAGAGGGATTAGTGAGATATCAAAGAAATCTTGAGAAGCAACTTGTAGACGCTGAAGAATTTATTGAGCAGTTGAAAGAACAACTCAAGAAATCAAGAGCCAAGACACAAGAGCTTGTTGAACAACTACCAGAGTGTAGTGGATCTGAAGCCTTGGAGGCTATGTCCTTGGAGAATGAGCAGTTGAATCAAGACAAGAAGAATACAAAGAGAGAGTTGGAAGCTTTGTCTATAAGAATGGGTCAAGAGATGGAAGCGAGAAAGGCTGTAGAAGAATCCTTAAAAGATAAGGTGGATGATCTTTTCAAGTCTAAACAAGAAGTTGGTAAATTGCATGCACATCTACATGAAATAAATGAAGAAAAGAAATAAGTCTAGATGGAAAATGAAAATCTAAAAAAGGAGAATGAGAAACTAAAAGGTGAATTGAAGGCTGCAAATGAATTACTGAAAAAATTCAATGAAAGTTCTATAAAGCTTGATGAACAAATCAAGAATCAAAGAATGCATGGAGAGAACCATGACTTAGGCTATACCAATTATGAATTTGGTGAGTCTTCTGGAACTAAAAGGACCAAGAAAGATGTTATGTTTGGACCAAAAGAATTCCTGGTAATAAATCCTATAAACTTGTGTTCTTTAATTGTCATAAGGTGGGACAGACTGCTAATGTATGTAGGATTAGAACTAGTACTTTTGATGGCTATTGTTACAATTACAACAAGTATGGTCATACATCTAATGAGTGTAGGGCAAGAGTAAACAATCAAAGGTTATATGTGAACTGACAAAGTTCTTATCAGAATGAGAACCAGTGGAATGTTACATGATCACATTGTCACAATTATGGTCACATAGCCATTAATTACATAATGAGGAATAATAGAGGTAATGCAAGACCTTGGAGAGAAACTATCATGACAAGTTTTCACTGTCACAATATTTAACATATTGCATAGTTTTGCAAGTCAAGAAGCAATAGAGAAAATCAATTGGTTAACTAGTCAAATGATCACAAGGGAAAATAGATTGCAACAATGGAAGAGATCAAAAGGTAGATGAATCAAAATTGGATGAAAAAGAGCGATAGTAAACCATTAGAAGTATTTGCATCTTCACCAGGTTTGGAGAACTCAAAAGCTAACTAAGCTTGTTTTTGGCTTAGGGGGAGAAAACATTGTTAGATCTATTTTCAGACCCCCTAGAAGTATGTGCGATAAGTTTTATTTGTATATTCATATGCATAATGATTTTTTTAAAGTATGATAAGAAGTTTTTATGATTAACATAAAGTTTCGTAGTATCACAAGTCAGATCTTTGAAGTGAATGGTGTATGGTTATGTTTAACCAGTGAGAATTTAATGCTAGCATGTAATTGTAGATAAAATATTTTTTTCAGTCTCTTTATGCATTTCATGCATTCAAAGAGAAGTGATAGAGAAACATAAGCATTGTTCATTAAATTTGCAACAATCAAGGTGATCAGAAGGCGTGTTTACTGAGATCTTGTGAAGGAAATTAAATGGTGTTCAAGTGTATTTGGAAAAACCCTAGTTGCAAGAATCTGAAAGGTATTTATCCATTTCCTTGACCTTAAATTTTTTGTTTCAAAATGGATACACCTAGAATGGTTGATATTACTAAGATGTCACGACCAAAATTAAAGACACATCCATTTAAATCAATGGAAGATGATCTTGCATGTGTCCTATCCAACCTACCCTACGATGTGCTTCATGTTAAATACAATAGATCATACATTAATTTTAAACTAGAGGATTTGGGTTCTTCAATCATTGTCAAGAAGTATGAGGTACTTTTTGATAATCTTGTGTTGAAGGAAGAACATAAGACGGTTGAAAATAAGGGTTACATCTATGCGATTGATTTTTCCATGGATTTTGATGATGAAAAAGTCAGATATGTTCTTAATAGATTGCATGATCAGTTCATGTGTCTTGATTGACCACACGAGATTTCAAAGGGAGCTATCCATGTTGTTACAAGGTTGTGCACTATCAAAGAAGTACCAATACTAAAGACTGTGCCAAAGGAGGAAGTTATTCGATTGACTAGATCAAAATGGGATAAATGGGCAATGAAAATCAATGAAATTTTTTATCTATAGCTAAAGTTTGTTGTGATAGTAATAGGCTACAAAGTATATTATTCTAGTAGAATGAATAGTATTCTTGGAGCTACAATTCATACTGCACACCAGATGATTATGGAGAATGTTGATTATGTGAAGCAATGAGAGAGAAAATACTTCTTAACATGGAGAAGATAAAGAAAGATATGAAAAAAATATTCAAATTAAGTTAGGTACTTATGGGACTATTCTTTTATTTTCAAAAATTATTTCCTAGTATTGGAAACATTACTTGGACTATGGGTACAATGACGATTATCCAAATCAGGAACTATATTAGAGTTCTCGACAACAAGTTTACAAGTGAAGTATGGGGTTAATTCAAGGATTTTCAGAAGAAGATGCATCCAAGATAGAGAATTCCATCTGAAATAATGGATACATACAAGGATACTATCTGCTTTATGGTAGATACTGATACATGCCTCATGGAAGTTGTTAAACCAAGGACCTCATGGGTCATTCCTATGGGTTATGAGGTGGAGGAAAATATCCTAACTATTTATGCAAATAATTTATTGTCAATGCCAGTAGATCCAAATGTACCTAGGTTTGGAACCTTTAAAAAGGACATGGAAGTTTATAGTCAATTGAACCAGCTGGTGATAGAGAAGAAGATAAGAAAGGAAGTGGAGGAATATGGAAAGGTTTCACCAAGGAAATAATAGATAAGGAAAGGGATAAGTTTGAAGAAGAACAAGAAGGTACATCTATAGATGTGGTAGAAGAGGAATAAGTAGAAGTTATTTCTTCTACAACTGGTAGTGCTTGTAATACCCCCAAAATGGGCTATAAGTTCATTAATCTCCTACATCTTCAATTCGAATGAAATCGACATCAAAGTCCTAATCTAAGGCACATCTAAACATCATCGAATCATAATTGATTATCTTAAATTCTACACCGGGGAATATTCCTAGTAATATTCCTAATCATCATAATTATCTTTAATTTTATAATTATTTGGCAATAAATCACATTTATCCTAAAATTTGATTAATTAAATATTTTGCATATTTAATTAATTAGATTTAATATCTTGCCACTTAATTGTTTAATTAAATTTAATTCTATCTATTATTAATTGTATTATTTAATTTTGACAATAAATCAAAATTCCTATGAATAATTGATTAAATTCTTATTTAATTAATTAAAGCATGTTGTCATTATTTAATAATATAATTTTTAATAAAAATTTGGTAAAATATTTAATTAACCCATAAATTAATTATTTTATTTCAAAAAGCAGTTAAGTTGAGAATAAATCACTTTATTTATTTATTAAATCATAATTATTCATGTGCACATTCAAGGACCAGTTAAACTCAAAATTGGAAAATCAATGCAAGTTATTAACTTTTTGGAACTCAACATCCTTTTGGAGTTCAAAAAGCTGATCTAAACTCTAATTTGAGTTAAAAAGCTATTTTTGCATGATTTTGAGAATTAACTATCTTTCATGATTAGATAACTCAAAAATCAAGATGAGTTAATTTGAGTGATTTATGGCTTTTCCCATGCACCTCCAAAGCCCTGGATTTCTATAAATTAAGGCTTCAGCTCTTCATAATTCATCTCATATTTTGCACAATCACGCTGGAGAATTGGAATTGAAGAATCAAAGCTCTTGCGAATCGACATATTTGTGAGATCAATCTTATTTTTGCATTCATATTTCATATCATTCTTAGATAGTTTCATATCAAGTTTTTCATATAGATAGTTTCATATCATTTTATCATTCTTATTGCATAGAAAATATCAAAAATATAGATTAATTGCATTCAATTTCATATCCATCTTTTGCATTCAAATCCTTCATTTAGGTGTCGTCTAGGTCACTGATCTTGATTACAATCAGAGAACATTAATCTCGCACCTATTAGAAGGCAGTAAATCGCTTGGTTAGATTAGATTTCAATTTTGCACGATTTTGATTATAGCTAACCTCTAATGTTTTACTGAAGTGTTGTGTCTACAGATTAGGTACAATTTTCACACACACATTTCTGGCGCCCACCGTGGGGCCCTGAAACGGGTTTCCCTTCATTTCTATCAATTTTCTATCTTTTGAGGATAAGGGTTTCAAGGGTCCTGGTATACTCTGTAGGACGTTATTTTTTGTTTCTTTTTTGCCTGCAAAAAAGAAAAAAAAAATAAAAATTTTTGGCACTTTTTCTATCAAAGTTGTCCGTACACAGCGATTTTTATCATTATGTCTATACTTCCGTACATCTTTGTACGAATTCTTGCGCGAGATTTCACTTGCGTCGCGTGAGATTTCTTTCTGTGTCGCACGAAATTTCACTGGTATCATTTTTGTGCGTGAAAAATCACTTTCTCGTGCGAGACTGCTGTTCCTCACGCGAGACTTTATCTTTTATTGCGTGAGACTCCACTTCCTCACGCGAGGCTTCATATTTTCATCACGCGAGATAGTACTTCCTCGCGCGAGACTTCATTCTTCATCGTGCGAGATAGTGTTTCCTCGCGCGGGACCGCATTCTACCTCGCGCGAGATTTTGCTACAGAGACACATAATTTGCAGATTTGTACTTTCAGATTATTGATTTCTAACACTTACAATTTGCTGTTGATTGGTCTTGATTTTGTACTTTCAGACGTGTGCTAAATTCTGGATTGCAGAGCGTTGGACCTAAGGTATTCTTCTCAAGCTGATAATATTTCAATTTGGATCCTAAAATAAATCTCTTATGTGTCTGGCTTGTGTGCATCCTTTCATGCTTTTATCTATTTCTACACACTTGCATAATTGATACTAGGTTGTAATCCCTTAAGGATTCATTAAGTAGTCTTAGAATACTTGTGATTGATCTTGATTGCTATCTTGGGTTATTGGACTCGCTAATCCGCCGGCCCCTCATTTTCGCCCTGTGGTTGCAATCTCAGCGCCATAAAGGGGAGGGGTCAACAGGACAGAAGCGTTAAGTGTTCCACTTGGAAACCCTTTTGTGCTTTTAGGAACTCACTTGTTTTCTAAGTTGGGGACTCATTTTCAGCTTGTGTGAGGTGTTAAGTGTTCCACCTTGTGGACTCATCTCATATTCGCTTTAAACGTTAAGTGTTCCTCTTTCTACTTTTTGGATGCTTTTGGTAGATTTGCTTTCGGAACATACATCTGTGCTCACATAGTAATTAGGCCCTATGAACACTATTCGTGATTCTTGAGAGATTGGATTCCTAGCGAAATCCTTCCTTGACGACGGAATCCTTGTAGGTAGGGAGGATACTTAGTGCGTTTCACATTCAGCTTGGTTAGTGCGTCTTCTCTTATTGATCGACACATTCTCTCTCTGGAGAGGTTGATAGATCACGTGGGGTTGATATCACGAGCTTTGGTGAATCAAAATTGGTTAGTGCATCTTCTCTTATTGATTGATACATTCTCTCCCCAAAGAGGTTGATAGATCACGTGGAGTTGATATCACAGACCTTGGTGGAACAAAACTTTGTCTTAGCGTGTCGGATTAATCTGCTTGCTTTGTTTGGGTTAAAAGTGAAGAGGTGTCAAAACCTTGGATCTGGAGCCAAGTCCCCTTGTGGTATAAATCTATGAGTCACCTTTAGAGAGGGTTAACTGTAGTGGACAATCCCTTCACAGGGCAAACTGCATTGACGGAACCTCAAGTGGTAATAGCCATTTTTGCCATGGTAGTGACAGCCGCTATATAAATGTCCTTGTGGAAGAAATCTCCACGGGTATGGTTCATTGTTGGGTTGTCAGATCTCCCTAGCAGCTCTTGAAGATTAAGTTCTCGGACTGTGTCAAAACCCTGGTGCGCTAGGATTGGAGTTCACCCCTTTGAATCATAAAAGTTGCAGAGTCAAACCATTACTAAAAACCCTAGAGAGGCCCCAATTTTTCATTCTCAGGTATATGTGTGTTATTGCAAAAATTTTCAGAACATACACAATTAGTACTCTCAGGGATTAGCACAATTTGGTCACTTGATTGTTCATGCGCAAGGTTTCTTTTGCCCTTGTTCATTATTTTCAAACGTGCTTGGAATCACTTGCTTGCTATTCTGCATGCTTATTTATCTACTTGGCTATTAAAAATTATCAAATCTGGTATAACCTTCAAAATCTGGACAATACAATTTGCAAACAATCCAAAATTGAAGACCTTACATTTTGCAAAAATTGACGTAAAATCTTTTCTGGAGTCAAAAGTCATTTCAAGAAGTCAAAAGTCGTACGAGTTTTGTCAAGTGTCATTTCAGTATTACCCAACTGTCGTATGAGTTTAGCAACTGTCATTTCATAGACTACCCAGTGTCGTACGAGTCTGTAGAGTGTCGTTTGGAAAAATTTGAGAGAGTTGTCAGAAATTGTCAAATTGCAAGATATCCAATGTTTCCAGCCTAGTTCCAGAATCTGTCAAAAATATCATTGTGTCAGGAACAGAGTAGTAGCTATTGAGCATTCTACCATTTTTCGAGTTTGATCTTTTGAATCTGATCTAGTCTTCTGTTTGATCAATTTGAGTCCTTTTTATCTCGTGTCAAAACCTTGTCATAACTATCAATCTTTAATCAATCTTCAAAAATAGACTAAGTGTTGAGAACTCGTGTCCGCTATCTTTTGGGTGATCTATCCCATTCATTCAGGGCACAGTTTCCTTCACCCAGATCTCATCAGATCTTCAAAACTATCATAATCTTGACAAGGTTGCGTCATCCGATTTTCTCGAATCAAATTGTTCTTCAGTTGTCTTCATCCTTTTCTTCTGTTTCATTCAAAGTTAATGGTGGAGACCAGAGCTTCTTCACACAAGAAATCAGAAGAAACATCTCAGCACTTACTTTTGACCAATACCCTGGGTCCAACTCTTGAACAACTCATCAAGTCAGGTATCTACGAAGACGACGGTCTCGGTAACTTTCGATTGAAAACTAGTTACATACCTCCTCTATCAACTCACAAAGGTAATCAACAAACTCCTCCTCAATCTATTCTAGGGAGCCCAAAAACTCCTACCATGTCTCAAGCAGGGACAAACCATGGTTCTCTAGGAGGAGGATCCCAAGGACACCATTCTCAACATAATGCCGACCAAGACCCTACACCCTCTGAAATCCATCGGTGTCAGAATGACGATGAATTCAAAAGAATGATGAGGCATTTCTTGAAAATGGATAGAGAGGCATACTTTTTGCAATTAGCCCAGGAAGGAGCTAAATTTCCTCCTCACTTCAATGTCGAAGATATCATCACGCATGAGGAAGAAACTCTGATGACGGCCATAATGAACCAGCTGCACACTATGCAGGTCAAAATGAATAAAATTGAGAAAGAGAAGGAACCCAAGGAATTCTCCATGGAGGCCCTTTGTCCTTTCCCTTTTGACAAAGACTTGTATATGCCTCCATTCCCAAAAAGAGTGGAGATACCAAAGTATGACAAATATGACGGACACTCTGATCCTCAAGATCATGTTAGAGAGTTCTCTACGCAATCCATGGAATTCATGCATGAACTGACTTATCTAATGCGTCTTTTTCCTAGATCCTTGGGAGGAGCATCCATTTAGTGGTTTTCAAGATTACATTCTACAATCAAAACTTTTGAGGAATTGATTAAATTGTTTTATCAACAATATTCCTACAATATTCAACATCCGGTCACTATGATCGATATCTGTAACCTCAAGCAATATCTAGGGGAATCATTCCTAACTTTTCTCAAGAGGTGGTGAAAGAAGTTTTCTCTATATGCTAGACCAATTCCCGAAATGGAGAAACTTGAAATCTTTATCAATAACCTTGTTCCAGAGCTCAACTATCCATTACAAATGCAAGATCATGTATCTTTTGATAAAATGGTGGATAATGCAATCAAGATTGAGAAAGTACTTGTCAAGAAAGGAGAAATCACACTTCAAAAGGACAAGTCTAAATCTGGATCTAGCTCAAAAGATAAAAACAAGAGCTAGAATAGAAACAAAGGTATCATCTTTGATGGTGTTGTTAACACTATCTGTGCCTCATCAAAGGCACCGGCCTACAATCTCACCCTTGCCACCAAAGCCATTGAAGCTTTAGAGCAAAAATCTACTGAACCATCTCAAAAGAAGCCATTCAAACGATGGGATAATAAACGAAAGTTTACTCCCCTGGGAGAATCTTTGGAATCTGCCCTGAGAACCCTGATAGCTGATAACATGATCTCTTTACCACCAATCCAAAAATCTGATCTAGATCCAAAACCATATTGGTGGAAAGATAATGAATTCTATGCTTTCCATCGGACTAAAGGCCACAAAACTAATGGATGCTTCCACTTGAGGCATACCATTCAAGACTTGATAGATCAAGGGGATATCACGATCAATAATCCTACCAGCAATAATGATCACACAGCATTTATAGAACCATTTCCACAACATGGCAAGGGAGTTTCCACTTCTCAGCCTAACATGGGGGCAAAAGTCAACTATGCCTACCCTGGAAATGATGCTGTCATCAATATGGTTGAACCATGTATCTTTGAGAGCTGCAATGTCATCACAATTGTACAAAGAGATAGAAATCATTCCTCAGCTAATGCGGTTACCAGATCACAAGCTCAGACTCATCTAAAAGGACAAACACCAAATTCATCTAATGTCCCTAAGATACCTTTCAATCTCACATCTGCTTCTAAACAGAAGGTTGCCTTGAAATCTTCTAATCCAAAGGATACAAGACCTACATCTTACAGCATCATCCAACAACTCCAGCATACCAATGCCAAAATCTCCATGTTTGAGTTACTTCGAATATCTCCAGCTCACAGAGATATCCTAGACAAAGCTTTGCTCGGCTCTAATGTTCCTGATGATCTAGATCTAGACAGGTTCTAGACTATGGTTGGTCATCTAACGTCTCCGCAATATATCTCCTTTTCAGAGGAAGATGACAACTCCCTAAGTCACCCACATAATCAGCCCTTGCACATAGAAGTCTTGATCCAGAACCGTCGAGTCAAACATGTGTTGATAGATGGGGGCGCAGGCCTCAACATTTGTTCTTACAACTTAATCACACAGTTGGGATTCTCAGAGATGGCTATTGATCCTCAAAAGAAGATCACCATAAAAGCCTATGATGAAAAAGAAAGAGCTTCTAAAGGCACCATTGTCTTGCCCATCCGAGTGGGTCCGGTCATCAAAGATACCACATGTCAGGTGCTTGATCTACCATTGGCTTACAATATCCTTCTAGGGAGACCTTGGATACATGAAATGCAAGCTATTCCTTCTACGTACCATCAATGCTTGAAATTTCCCTATGAAGGAGTGGAGGTTACTATCCCAGCAGATTTGAGTACAACTTGCAATACATTGAAGGAAAGTGTCGATAAGCTTGTTCCCAATAATAGAGAATCTTCCATCAAGCAGCTAAATGTTGCTTCCACATCTAAGATGGACTACATTGCTAAAGAGATTAATATCAAAGAAAATGGGATGGGAGAATACACTATAGAGCCAGCCTTGTCTCTGACATCTCTCCCAATCTCACCTAAGTCGTATGGACAATCCTTGAAGCAATCTAAATCAGAACCTAAGGAACCTATGGAAGCATACAAAAGAAATTTTGTGGTAGAGCAAGTATCCAAACAAGAATTTGCTAGCATGGCTATACAAAGATGATTCTGAATCCAAAATTGTTCAACCTAGTGAATCTATAGCACCTACAATCCTTTCTAATTCATATGGTCTAGGAAACAAATTGATAGCCAAGATGGGATATTCCGATCAAGGACCTCTAGGAATCAGGGGAAAGGGTCTTGTGACACCCATTTCACATATTGGTAGAGCCAAAAAAGATACTGGTGGCATAGGGTTTATGAAGAAACCCTATCATCTCAAAGGTGGTTATTCTCATGTCATAGAACAAATTGCACCAGGAGAACCCCTTCTTAAGAAAGAAGAAACAGAACCCTCTGATGATGATTCAGATAGCTCTGAGCTTATCCCCTATGAAAAATTGCCTAAAGAGATCAAAGATCTTCTTGATGATACAGATGATCCTATCAAAATAATTAATGTAGTAGAAACACAAGAACCTACTGTAGCGTAAGAGATGGTTGCACCACAAGAACCAGCTAATCTTGAAGGCAATCAAACTGATCAAGAAGAAGGGGGTAGTTATTCTGACACCGATTCCCATGAATATGAATTCAAGTCAGAGACTGAGGGAAATCCTTCTTGGGGTATTCATCCTGATTTCACACATTTTTTAAGCTTTCCTAGAGATCCTGAATCAGAAGCTGAGTCAAATGACTATGAATGGGGTGCCATTCCAGAAGAAGATGAGCTTATAATAGAGAAATATATTGATGTTATTCACCAATATGTATCTCAGCCCAACATAGGTCTAGAGCGAAACAATGAACTTAACGTGTCTGATCCACCTATGGCTGAAGAGGACTCCCATGATGATGTTGAGCCTATTCATGAATTGAACATTTTGAGCTGTAATATCACCTTTGAACTTGAGCGTCGGGTTAGGACCAATGATGACATATCCACATCCATGAACACCATATCGCAAGCCTTTCCCGCTTTGACTATCCAACACCCTGATCTTATCGACCAAACTTCCACAAACCCAAACCATGGTATGTACACCTTCCCAATTGACTATGCCCTTGCCTGCTACCTCAATGCAGTTGAGCCTATGAGTACTTCCATCAGTGAACCAAGCGTCAGCATGACCGAGTTGGACATCAAATATCTTAGTCAGAAAAACAAGAGTAAAAAGAAAAAGAAAAAGAGTTCTAAGGGTGAAAACCACTTTGTGGCAGTCTCAGAACCAACAAAAGTAAAAAGAAAAGACATATCTGAAGGTGAAAACCTCTCTGAGGCACCTAAGGATGAGATATTTGATGTCCTTCCGAGTCATTTACAGGATAGATCTCCAGTTCTAATTGAGCCAACTCAATCCATCAATTTGGGTACAACAAAGGAACCACAATTGGTACATGTAGCACAATCTCTATCAGAAGAAGAGAAACAAAAATTCACTACATTCTTATCAGAAAAAAAGATCAACTTTGCATGGAAATATTCAGATATGCTAGGATTGGATCCCAATCTCATTATGCACCATCTATCCATTGCTCCCGGAGTAAAACCAATGAAACAAAAATTGAGAAAGATGCATCCTCATGTTGCACTCTTAGTCAAAGCAGAACTAGAAAAACTCCTAAAAGCTAGATTCATCCATGTCATAGACTATGTTGAGTGGATTTCCAACATTGTACCTATTTCTAAACTAGATGGTTCAATCAGAGTATGCACGGACTTTAGAGACGTGAACAGAGCATGCCCTAAGGATGACTTTCCACTACCTAACATTGATATGATAGTGGACATGACTGCGGGCTATGAAATGTATTCCCTTATGGATGGTTTTTCTGGATACAACCAAATCAAAATTGCTCCAGAAGATCAAGAGAAAATAGCTTTCACATGTGCGTGGGGAACCTTCTGTTGGAATGTTATGCCATTCAGACTCAAAAATGTTGGAGCTACATATCAAAGAGCAATGACATCTATTTTTCATGATATGATGCATAGAACAATGGAGGATTACGTGGATGATACCTTGGCAAAATCCATGATTAGAACTGAACATCTAACAGACTTGAGCATGATCCTCGACAGAATGGAAAAATTTAGTCTTCGACTAAATCCTAAAAAGTGTGCTTTTGGAGTCACTTCTGGAAAGCTCCTAGGATACATCATCTCCAAGAAAGGCATTGAAGTTGATCCAGCTAAGGTCAAGGCTATAATAGAGATGCAACCTCCCACAAATATCAGTCAAATGAGGACGTTGCAAGGTAGAGTTCAATCTATCAGAAGATTCATATCACAGCTAGCGGACATATCACAGCCTTTTACAAAAACATTACATAAAGGTGTGACCTTTTCATGGAATGAAGAATGCGAGAACAACTTTAAACATATCAAGAAGTATCTTTCAAATCCGCCTATATTGATGCCTCCTATTCATGGGAAGCCATTAATATTATATGTCTCCGCAACAGATTCATCACTGGGGGCATTGCTAGCACAGCATGATGAGAACAAGAAAGAAAGAGCCATCTACTATATCAGTAGAACTTTAGTGGCCTATGAGAAGAACTACTCAATGATAGAGAAGGCATGTCTAGCTGTGATCTTTGCATCGCAGAAACTAAGACACTACATGTTAGCTCATACCACTCATTTGGTAGCTAAAATTGATCCACTGAAATATCTCCTAAGCAAAGCTACCCTCACAGGTAGACTAGCTAAATGGGTCATGCTCTTGAGAAAATTTGACATTGAATATGTTGAAAGAAAAGCTATCAAAGGACAGGTCATTGCTGATCAATTAGCTAATGCACCACTATTTGATGATACACCCATGCAAATGGAATTTCCTGATTCTTCTATCATGCACCTCTCTTCTAGAGCATGGCGGTTATTCTTTGATGGCTCCTACACACAGAATGGATCTGGAGCAGGCATATTGTTCATCACTTCTCAAGGATACTTGATACCCAAAGCATTCAGACTAAAGTTTCCTTGCACAAACAATATTGCTGAATATGAGGCACTTCTCAATGGTATGAAAATGGCAATACAGTGGAGAGTTACAGAGATGCACATCCATGGAGACTCACAACTGGTTATCCACCAAGTCAATGATGTGTACCAAACCAAAGACAAAAAGCTCATTCCTTACAAGAGAATGGTAGATGATTTAAAGAAATACTTCATCTCTATCACATTTGAGCAAATACCCAAAATGGAGAATAAGGCTGTTGATGCAATGGCAACACTATCTACTCTCTTACAGCAGCCGGAACATGAGCTACACTATGAGTTCCTAGTGGAAGCCCTATCCTATCCTGCATATGACTCCCCTGAAACCCGCATGATCTGCACCATTGTAGGTTATGATTCATCCCACTACAAAAATCTATTCTCCTATCTCCACGACCAAATCATCCCTGAGTCCTTTTAACCATTTTGAGAAATGAAACCTTATCCGATCCGCATCCTGATATGTCATCATTGGTAATGATCTGTACAAACGAGGTCTAGATGGTACGCTGCTTAGATGTTTAGAACGGGAAGAGTCTCAATGTGCATTAGAGGAAGTCCACGAGGGTATATGTGGGTCACACTTGAACGGTTTAACGTTAGCTCGAAAACTTATTAGGGCTGGGTACTATTGGCCTAAAATGGAAAAAGAGGCTATTAAATTTGCTAAAAATTGTCAACAGTGTCAAGTACATGGCAACTTGATTCATGCTCCAGGGAGAGATCTGATTCCCTTTACTACATAATGGCCTTTTCAACAATGGGCATTTGATCTCATAGGTGCTATCCATCCGCACTCTTCTAATGGACATACCCATATAATCACAGCTACAGATTATTTTACAAAATGGGTAGAAGCAATTCCTCTAACACAAGCAATGGGGAAACAGATCTCTATGTTCATCCTGAACTACATCATTTGCAGATATGGGATCCCTCACTCTATAATCACAGATAACGGGGGACAATTCAAAAACAAGGACCTAGATGACTTATGTGCCAAGTTCAAAATTACTCAACATTGGTCATCTATCTACTATCCTCAAGGGAACGGACAAGCTGAGGCTTCAAACAAAAATCTCCTGAAGATCTTGCACAGAACAGTGAATAAAATAGGAAGAGACTGGCATCTGATGATCAATCTAGCTCTCTGGGCATATGGAACTAGTATCAAAACACCTACAGGGGCTACACCTTTCACTTTAGTTTATGGGTCTGAAGCGGTACTGCCTATTGAGGTTGAAATCCCATCACTCAAAATCAAAATGCATGGACTTGTCACTGATGAAGACTACAGAGTGTCTAGGTTACAAGAACTTGAATTACTAGATGAATGTAGGCAAGCAGCGTATGATCATCTTAGAGTGTATCAGAAAAGAATGTCTAGAGGCTACAACAAGAAAGTCAGACATAGAGAGTTTCAGGTTGGTGATCTAGTGTTGAGAGAAAATCCTAAAAATCAATCCCATCGAGAACGCAAGGGGAAGTTCGAACCCAACTGGCTGGGTCCCTTTGTTATCACTGCTACTTTTGGCTCTGGTGCCTATCAACTCTCAACAACTGAAGGAGAACAGCTCTGAGAACCAATCAACGTTCTCCATCTGAAGAAATTATATGCCTAAGGCATTCAGTGCTTGGTAAATGTCCTAAAAAAATCTTAAAAATCAGAAAAAGTCTTGAAAAAATGAACATCTTGGTGAAAACCTAGCAATAGGCGCTTTGATGATTCACAAAAAAATCAAAAAATATCAAAAGTACAAAAAAATTGAAAAAATGAAAAATACAAAAAAAAGAAAAAAGAAAAAAAAAGTGCCTTGGTGAAAACCTGGAAATAGGCACCTCGGTAGCAAAAATAGAATCTCTACCAAGATGGTGAAAACTTGGCAAACGGGCGCCACTTGTTCAAAATGCTCCATCTATTAGCACAATCTTGGTCTTTCCCAGCTTTCAGTCTTGCTTTAGTTTGTACATATCTCCCGGTTTGTTTCTACATATCCTGGTTTCAATAAGTCGGTCTGTACACCAATCAGCTCAAGCGTCTGTATCCTATCAATGTTCAAACTTGGGGGCAATCAATGTCATATCCTATGGCCTCCAATGTATCTTAGATGTGTCATATCTAGCCAGAGTCCTTTGAAGCTTCATGTGAGTCAGTCAGTCAGTCTTGTCTCCAGAAAGGATTTTGCATCTATAACAATGCAATCAAACTGAAAACTGAAAACAATCTGTGCTTTTCATGCTTTTATCTCCTTGTATGCTTACTGATTCGCATTGAGATTTTTGCATATTGTGTCCCTTCAAGCTCTTCGATGATGTCTTTTATAGGATTTAGAGAGTGATGACTGGGGGCATAATCTTTTCTTTGTCTTCTGCTTGTATGTGAAAATCTAACAGCTTTGGAAATTCTGGATTGAAATGGTGTCCGACTGTAAGAGCCTCTATCTCGAATTGGATGGCCATGCGTACCTCGACCATTGATACCCAAAAAAAATTCAAGGACATTTGATCTAACTATTATCTTTTTGAAGTAAATTCTTTCTCCTACTGTGAAACGCGATCTTGCCTAAGGAGGTGAATGATAAAGGGTCACTACGGGTAATTCACACTGGATTTAGAATGATCTTTTGATTGTTTGATGTGTTTGCAACGCAAGGCGTACTCAGGTCATCACGATGTTTATGTTTTGATGCTTATACAAATTGCTATATCAAAATGGACATGATATTCAGGTCATCCTAGCGTTTATGCTTTGATGCTTATATCTAATCCGACATTCCGAAAACAAAATCAATATTCATATGTCCATGGTTGCCTAGCCAGGGGATGTTGTATTGGTTCTTGAGCGTTACAAATCAATATTCATATGTCTATGGTTTCATGGCTAGTGGGCATTGTATTGATTTATCCGGTTACCTAAAAGTTCAATGATGATAACAAATCGACATATGATCAGTGACTAGGTCCTCGATCTTAGGTTGCATTTCATTTTGCATGTCTCATTTCATTTTGCATGTTGCATGATCTCACAATGATTAAACGAACTCCAATGCTTAAATGATTCTTCAAATCACATCTTCAAGTCTAACAAGAGCTGAATCTCACACGAAGGTTCCTCCAATGAAGCAGCAAGTAGAATCTTTTTCGGGATCAAAATTGAAATTTGAGATCAGTCATATTATTAACTACTTGCATAATCAACCTTCAATCATCACAGAAATCTAGTATTCAACTTAACTGATTATCTTACATCAAACTATCAAAATTTCAACTTGGTCAACCATGGTCAACTCATGGTCAAACCTAGTCAAATTCGGTCTCCAGGACCTCCAAACGATGCAGAATGCATTCTCAGACGTGTTTAACCACTTCTCAAATCAATTAACATGCTTCTAAACTATCAATGTTGACTTTTCTTGTCAGATTTCAATTTTAATCCCGAAGGGGGCATGGTATTGCACATCATTCAAAGTCTGTAAATCAAAATTCTATCGATCAAGTCTATCAATATCTTTCATCAGTGATCAAGACAAACAATCACGTCTAGTCGCTGATTCATCAAAAGTCCTCATCGCTCGGGGCAAATCTATCATCACTTGGGGCATATTAGATTCATCAAGATCCATATCAATTTGGTATTCTCCTAATCTTGTAAACTGTATCCGTTTTTGCAACCATCAGATCATAGTGTTCTTTCCTTGGTTCTTTGACAACTGAAGGGTTTGGATGTGATACTTGCTAGTTCTGCTAAGACAATCGAGTCTAGAATGGGTCACTCACTTCTTATCAATCCTAAGGTTCAGAATCAGGCATTTTGACACTTTTTCGCAATCATAGGTTCATTTGCTGCTACAGTGAACATTATCTTTGGTCATTCAAGACCTATTATCTCCATCTTAATTCAATATCAATCAACTCCTATCTCAATATCTTTCAATCGATTTCTATCTTGAGATCGGTTTATCTTTTGAATCAGTTTCATATCTTTATCAAACACAGACTTTCTTTGAACCACTGCGCTTCGCACAGTAATTCAAAGAGGGGCAAAATGTAATACCCCAAAAATGGGCTATAAGTTCATTAATCTCCTACATCTTCAATTCGAACGAAATCGACATCAAAGTCCTAATCTAAGGCACATCTAAACATCATCGAATCATAATTGATTATCTTAAATTCTACATCGGGGAATATTCCTAGTAATATTCCTAATCATCATAATTATCTTTAATTTTATAATTATTTGGCAATAAATCACATTTATCCTAAAATTTGATTAATTAAATATTTTGCATATTTAATTAATTAGATTTAATATCTTGCCACTTAATTGTTTAATTAAATTTAATTCTATCTATTATTAATTGTATTATTTAATTTTGACAATAAATCAAAATTCCTATGAATAATTGATTAAATTCTTATTTAATTAATTAAAGCATGTTGTCATTATTTAATAATATAATTTTTAATAAAAATTTGGTAAAATATTTAATTAACCCATAAATTAATTATTTTATTTCAAAAAGCAGTTAAGTTGAGAATAAATCACTTTATTTATTTATTAAATCATAATTATTCATGTGCACATTCAAGGACCAGTTAAACTCAAAATTGGAAAATCAATGCAAGTTATTAACTTTTTGGAACTCAACATCCTTTTGGAGTTCAAAAAGCTGATCTAAACTCTAATTTGAGTTAAAAAGCTATTTTTGCATGATTTTGAGAATTAACTATCTTTCATGATCAGATAACTCAAAAATCAAGATGAGTTAATTTGAGTGATTTATGGCTTTTCCCATGCACCTCCAAAGCCCTGGATTTCTATAAATTAAGGCTTCAGCTCTTCATAATTCATCTCATATTTTGCACAATCACGCTGGAGAATTGGAATTGAAGAATCAAAGCTCTTGCGAATCGACATCTTTGTGAGATCAATCTTATTTTTGCATTCATATTTCATATCATTCTTAGATAGTTTCATATCAAGTTTTTCATATAGATAGTTTCATATCATTTTATCATTCTTATTGCATAGAAAATATCAAAAATATAGATTAATTGCATTCAATTTCATATCCATCTTTTGCATTCAAATCCTTCATTTAGGTGTCGTCTAGGTCACTGATCTCGATTACAATCTGAGAACATTAATCTCGCACCTATTAGAAGGCAGTAAATCGCTTGGTTAGATTAGATTTCAATTTTGCACGATTTTGATTATAGCTAACCTCTAATGTTTTACTGAAGTGTTGTGTCTACAGATCAGGTACAATTTTCACACACACAGTGCTCACACTGGTAGAAAAATCAGAAGTGCTACAACTGTAAAATAGGAGAAATCATCTCCTCCTGTAAAATTTTCAGTGAAGAGGAAAGAGAAGTCTACTATGGCTACTAATCTTGAGCCTACAAAGGTCACGGAGACAACTAGAACATAGAAGGTTATCGGAAAGAGGAACAAGGAAAAAGGAAAAAAACCTACAAAGGTACTGAAATGAGTGAGGAGACAAAATGAACTAAATCAGATGATGCCCAAAAGGAGATGAATGCTAGTGGTAAGAAATCTAAGGTAGCTGGTTCCACAACCATGAAATTTGACAAACTAAATATCAGTAAGTTTATTTCAATATACACAATAGTGGATAAAGTTAGAAAGTGGGGTATATTGGTTGATGTTCAAAAACATTGTGATAAATTTAATAAAGAAGAGTAGAAGCAAATTGAGGATGTAGTTGTATTTAGTATGAATAAATTGACCAAAGATCTTATTGAGTTTCAAGGACAAATCCCTGTTAGGAATAAGGTGTCTCAACCTTGGATAATTCCTATTCTTATTATTTGTTTTATTAAATGTATTTTTTGCAAATAATGTAATTAAGTGTGAGTGTACATGTCTAGTTGGCATGTTGATGTGTCACTCCACTTGATGTGTTGGCATCTTGGTTGTGCGTAAGGAGATCATGACTGAAATGGTCATGACAGATTCCTATGACATGTAAGAACTATTTAAGGAATGTGCTATGTCATTTAAGAGCATCTTATGACTTGGGCCTATTTGGGCGCCCAAGAAGGAGTGGTTGGTGTGTGTAAGAGAATATGCCAAAAATAGGTTGGTATGATAGATTCTCTTACACTTCTCTTGTGACCATTATTTTTGGTGGATTCTATGACAAGCTGGCATAGTCTATTCTAGGGATGGACACCTATTCTTGGGATTGCATGTAACAACTGTGCACATGTGGCATTGTGCATGGGTCTTGGTGGTTGGATGCCAAAATCCTTTTTTGGGTATTTGTTGGGTCCTGAGGAGTCTATATATATGATGCTGCTTCTATGGGAGAGATATAAGTTTTGCTAGTCTCTCATCTCCTGAAAGAACTTGCATTGCAAGTGTGTTGTAGTCTTTGTGTTGAAGATAATACATTGTGCAGGTTTTGGAGGGGTGGGGTTGTTTTACCGAAAGGTTTTTCCCCAGTGACATATCTTTGTGTTTATGTGTTTCAATCTTCTCTATCTATTTTCTATATGCATGGTATATGGTTGCAATATCTTTGTTAAAGTAGTTAATGAATCTGAAATTGTAAGGATTTAAAAAGAATTTGCACAATAATTTCCTTTAGAGATTAGTGTAGGAAGCTGTTTCCACACCTGAGTTTCCTTACAATCCTCACATCTCTATCTAACAAGATTGAAGCCAGGTAGCTTGCCACATTAAAGCAAGATAAAGAATTAATAGAATATGTTTTAGTTCAATTACAACCATAGATGTCAAAGGAGGAAGTCAAAGAGATTCTTGGGAAATTTAGACCGACATTCAAGACCAAGAAAATGTTAACATGATTATTCAATGGTGAATCTCAATCAGTTCAAGAAGAAACAAAGGCTATCTTGAAGAAATTTTTGGGTCTTGATGAACAAGAAAAATAAGAAAAACATGAACATGATGAGCCACAGATAACTCATATCAATGGAGGATGGAAGATTGATGGTGTTGAATTCACCATAGAAGATACTCCCATCATGAATATTCTTGAAGAGTCCAAGTTTAATAAAGAAGAACAGGTGGATGCTCCAGAGAATATAGGGACATAACAATTCATGAAAGATGTTATGACTAATGATACCACTGTGAATGCATCAACTGGAGAGAAACAACAAGTACCGATAGGAGATATAACTCCAGAGGAGATGAGAATAAACAAGAACACAAGGAAGGGACTAAAAATAAGGAAAAATGACAGGTAACATATTCACAGTCCATGTCTACATTTAATCCAAATCTGGATGAAGAAGATGAAGATGATATTCCATTTATTCAAGGGCCAAGTGATTTGTGTGACTTGAGCCCTAATGAACTCATGGACATTGCTATGGCAATAAAGCCTAAAGATAAAAGGGATAAGATGAAGGCTCAGAATAAATATGCACAAGTAATCCAATCAGCAAGAGACATATTATCTGATTTGGTGCCTAAGATCGATTATGACTCAAATGCTACACCTATTGATAAATTGGGTAAACTACTGATAGTTGTAGGAGAACAAATGCAAAGTCTTGAAGATGCACATATGCACAAAGTGAAAAAGGAATATGAGATGAAATTATTATAGAAACTGGTACAATAAATTGCACTTGATAGAGGTTCATTAGCAGTAGGTGTGAACTAGGTGAAGGAAGCATTGAAGGAATGTGGTAAGTTACTTGCCACAATTTGTGATTTTTCAAAGTTTATTCAAGATATTGAGCGAAAAAGAGTTGAAGCTCAACATGAGCTAAAGAAGTTAGTACCAATTTTGATTTGGTTAACCATTTTGTAACAAGTTTTGGAGCTTTAGTAAGCATTATTAATCATAAGTTCAAAACTTGCAATAATGAGTAGGGGAAAAGGGTAGCAACATTATTAGGGCCACCCAATCATTTGATTCCCAAAATAGATATATTGAAAAAAGGAATAAAGGAGGTTGAAGTTGTTTTATCTTTATCAGATACGAGCACTATAGATGCACTGGAAGAACTAGTTTATCTGTTAAATGGACAAATAGGAATCATGGATAATATACATAAGAAATGGGAAAATGATCTTTAGGTATTAAAGACCAATTTTGCTGATGTATTTAGTAGAATATAAGTTGGAATTTAGTTTACCGGTAATTCATTTTTGGTTTTTGGTACTTTTTGCATACCTTTGTCATTGTTGTCAAAGGGGGAGTCAGTGATCAGTGAAAAATTATTTGATTTTGGATATCAAAGGGGAATTTATGTAAGGGAAAGTCATGTACAGTTCAAGAGATACATTTTTGCAAGTGTTGATACTTACTCAATTTTTTCACTCAATGTTGCCATCAATGCCAAAGGGGGAAATTGTTGGCATTGTGATGAAGATATTTGAGTCCAAGAGCATGAAGTGTTGAAGTGATTTTGTCATTACTAGAAACAAAGAATATTGGGAGTGATAGATCTATCATACGGGAAAGGCAATGGATCAGATAAGTAAAGTTACCAAATTTTCAAGTGTACCGGTCACAAGATACTCATTTGTTGAACAGATGATTAATGATAAAGATTTTGGGGGTTTCATGTTATATGATTTATATAGAAGCATTAATAGTATCATATTAATCTATGGCTGGAATTACATCAGCTAATTTGTAGTACAAGAAGAGATTTGAGGAATAGAACCAGTGATATTGGCTAGAACATAGTACTGGCAGAGTAAGTCTGATGGAATCAATAAAATAGTGGAGAAAAAGTCAAAGTATGTTTTAATTTCTTTTTGAATTATTTAGGGTCAAAATCAAGGAATTCAAAATGATGAATTAGTGCACTTGCTTAATTGTTTTAGTTGATTTGGAAGCTGACTTTGGTAATACAGTTTGGGGTTTTTACCGACATAGAAAATTTCTATAAAAGGTGATGTAAATCATAATATGAGAGGTTACGATGCATGAAGGTGATTCAAAGAGTTATGGTAGGGGTTTTAGAATATTTTGAGTAGCGTATTAAGTATAAGTATAACATATTTGTCAAGCAGTGAGTGCTATTTTTTAGAACACCATCACTTGTTGAATCCTAACAAGTTTGCAAGTTAAATCCCTTAACTGGGTCACTCCTAACAGGTCTAAAGTTTAAATCCTCTAACTAGGTGACTCTCAGAAGGAGTTTCTAAATCCCTTAACTGAGTAGCTCCTTACAGGGATTTTGTAATAACTTTTAACAAGGCTATAGATACTCTTGAATGGGTATGCCCTTAATAGGGTGATGTAATGCCTTTAATAGGGAAAATATTATTGTTGTAGTAGTGATAAATTGTGGGTACTAATTCCCACCATGGTTTTTCCCTCTAACCAAGGGTTTCCATGAGAAAAATATTGGTGTTCTTGTGTTGCATCTTGTGGATGTTTCATTTGCTTTTCTTTTATGTTATAATATCACTTGCATGCTAGTTAATTTGGAAGTTGCTGGAAAAAGTTTTAAGATTTGTGGTTGCACTGATTCACCCCCTCCCCTCTCAGTGCCTTATAACACTAACATCTCCTACCACTTGTCTAGTATGTCATAGTCTGTCTTAGGTTGTCATAATATGACACTTGTTAAGATCCTCAAAGTGGGATGCTTGCCTCCACATGTGTGAATATGTGTCATACAATCATTGCCAAGTAGGATGTAGCCAATCTTGTGGGCCCCACTAGATGACTAGAGATTTGTAGGTAATTAATTAATTAAAATAATTAATAAATACAATAGTAAATGTTAAGATTTACAAAGGTTGAGACACGTTAATCCCAATAAAAGGGGCAATGATGCCCAAGATTGACATAGTCTAACCAAAATTTGATTTGTGAAAGGAGAGTCATGAGTGTTAGGCTGTTGACACCCAAAATTGCTCTCAAGTGTAATGACCTTATGGGAAGCTTCTATGAGTGTGGGACCTTCCACTTATTCAGTGGGCAACCTCCAAGATTTTAGAAGATGACTTCATTTTGTGATTAGGGGAAGGGGAAAGAAAATCTACTCCCACCATGGTGATCTGTGAAAGCTTTTGGAACACTTTAAAATACATAGGCTAACCCCTAAAGAGAGGTAGAAAGGAAGCCCTCTAGATCAGATGAAGGAAAAATGACATAATTGAAACATAAAGCATGAAACATATAATGATAACCATATGTAGAGAAGCTTAAAGCATAATCTTCATAGCAGAAATCAAAATGTAACTACTGAAGTCATGAAATGCACAAAAAACATTCATGAAAATAAATAAATCTTTGAAAAAATGGGCTATAAGGATGATTGATATATTTCATTGATTCAAAATGCTCATTATGGTCTTAAGGCTTGCTAGAATAGCCTTTTTCATAAGAGTGAAAGTCCTAAATCCCTCTCCCCAGAAGATCCCCTTGTACATTACAATGCTCTGCATATATAGCCAAGGAGCATCCAAGCACCCTAAAAGTGGATAAAAGAGATTGCCTCGTGTTTCTATTCCTGCCAATAATTTTAGGTTGGGCTACCCTATTGGCCATAAAAATTTGACAACTGACCCCCCTTTTTAGAAAAGAATCAGATTCCCATAATTACATTGACCGCCATTCCTCAAAAATCAAGGTAGTAGTTTCATCGAAAGTTGTGTCCATACTAAAGGAATGATGAAAGTACAAAGCTAGGTACATGACCAAACACAACTGCAACAAAGAAGACTCATGGTGTGACAACGCTGAAAGATTCAACTAACCAAGATTGGGCTCTTTAAAAATCCCGTGAGACTTCCATGTATCCATCTTTGAGAAGAAACGAGGCTTGCTAGTGGGAAGGATTGCAACTAGCTGGAAGGAGGACTCATGACATTCATGCAGGGAATTTGCTCTCGAACAAAGCCACAACAACTATGATCACCCTTGAGAATGTTGCGCGTCACATTAAAAGAAAGCCCGGTCCCACCATCGGATGAAGACACTATTTGGCACTTGAGAGACATGTGGCATGTTGGAAAAAATTCTAGCGCAATGAAGGGTATGTCTAATTAAAACATGCCCCATACTAACAAATGGAAAAGCGTGGTGTTCTCAATCTTGGAATGTTGTGTAGTGAGAATGAATGAGGTTCTCACACTGACCCTCCCACACATTGTGAATTTTCATTCGCAAGGACTTGTGATGCCAATTCAAGTCCTAATTTGAGTATTTGATAATATTAGGATAGGATAGGGACCACAAAATTTTGAAAATGAGAAAGGATAGGATAACTAAATAAAGGACCCAAAAATGAGTGTGAAATTTTAATGGGATTACAATTTATGATACTACACCAACATATCATTCATTCTTCCATAAAGGAGTTATAAAAATACATTTATTTGGGTTAAATTATTGTGGGCCTACACATGCATGGAACGGTCCTAAAAAGGTGAATTTTAAATACATATTAATAAATAATGTGTATCATCAGGTTATTAGGATAAATTATATATTTAAAATCTAGACTCAAAACACTACATTTCATATTACTAAACTTTTTAAAGCTCATATGTGTAAGTTCTATAAATGTTTATTACAACTATAAATTTTGTTGAAAATCAGAAAAAACTTCTATTTTTTTGGCCAAAATGTCTCTAGAGCCAACTTCTTGCACTTTCTTTATGATAAAATGTCAATCCTTTGAAAAACCCAATTAGGGACATAATACTTCATTGCAATATTTTTATCCTTTTTCTATTGTTTTGGTGGAATCTAATTTATAGTTGTAATCAATCAAAGAAACATTCTCCTACTTTAATATTTTAATTATGATACTAATCTATCTATTGTTTCATTTTATTGTGTGTTATTAAAAAGTTCTCCTTAGGACTAGAGAGTAACCCTTGTTCTTGTTGAATATGTTTTTCAACAACTCAAACCATTAGGTATCTCCATAATGAAAATATGATAGATGATATTAATATACAAATAGAGATACTTTAGCCAAAGTGTGGAAATAAGTGGAATAACAACTATATCTAAGGTTGTTTATCTAAAGAAAATCATCAGAGATAGCCCTCCAATAACTTGTTGACCGCCTCTGTCTATCTATTTGATTGGTGGTGATGTGATGAGATACAACCAAACTAAGTGCCCAAACATGCAAATAAGTTAGTCCAAACTTTCTTGTAAATATAGGATCATGATCACTTACTATGAGTTTTGGAGCCCCATGCAACTTCAACAAGGTATCCTTAGAGTCTTTTTCTACAATACTTTCTACGAATGGGTGTGACAAAGGGAAAAAAATGTTTCTATTTAGTGATTTAAACTACAAGAACCATGATGATATTTATTTTCCTCTACACTTGGGTAAACCAATGATAAAATTCATGGATACATCATCCCATATATAGCTTTAAATAGATAAGGGTTATAAAAAAACCTAGAATCTTAATCTATCTCCCTTTTATTTTTCTATCTTACCATACATTCTTCCATAAATATCTTAACATCCTCTTTTATCTCATTCCAAAATAAATTATATTTTGTTCTATGATAATTCTTCAATGAACTTGAATACCTGCATGAAAGAGAGGCATAGAGCTCTACCAAAACCTTAATATTTTAATAATTAAGTTCTTAAATAGGTACAACTTATTTGTTTATCATATAGTATCCCCCTTTTTATATAATTTTTTAGCTCACTTTATCTTGTTAGATTTTTTGAATGAAAATTGAGCATCCATTTTATTATTCCATTCTTCTTGAACCTCATCCACACAATCTACTTGAAATCCCTCTTAAATAGAGCATCAAACACAATTATTCTATCTCTTTTTTTTATATGATCTAAAATTGATCTTTAAACATCTTTTTGACCTATTTCATATGACAACTTATGTCTAAAGAAGTAGTTTAGACTATCATGATCAATTTTTATCAAAAAGTATATTCCCTTTGGATAAGGTCCTCATTTTTTCATTACAGATCTAGTATAGCCATATTTTCTCTTGCGTGATTATTTCTCCCATGAAAAACTCAAAAGAGTCAAATTCCACAATGAAGGCTTGAGAAAAATCAATGCTAGCTAGAACTACAGTTGTGCACATTGCTTGCTTGATTTTCTCAAATGGCTTAACAATTTCCTTACTCTATTTAGGATCCTTCAATAAATTTGTGAGTAATGTTTCTCTTCTACCATAATTTTGTAGAAATTAGTGATAGTAATCAATATGTCCTACTAACTCTTGTAGCTTCTTGAGGGTTCTAGGAATCTTGCATTCTACTATGACCTTGATCATGTGAGGGTCCACCTTGACTCATAGATGTTAAATAATATGACCTAGGTAATCTACTTCTTTGAGTCTAAAAATAGACTTAATCAACATAAATTTAAAGATGTTCAAGAATGTCAAAAAACTATTTTACATGTTGCGAGCGTTCATTCGGCCAAGTTGGGTTATATATTATGATGTCATCAAAGAGTATCAAAACATATTTCAATGGAAATAATTTGAATATAGAATTCATCAAACTTTGAAATGTAGATGGTTTATTTGGAAGGGAAAAAGCTATGAAAAATCCATAGTAGCCTTCAAGGATTTCAATTTTTTTCTTATGTATATCCTTTTAACTAAATATAATTTGTTGATAACTATATTAAATGTCAGGTTTGGTGAAATAAATAGCCACATTTAGCTCATCTAACAAATAATCAATTACTAGAACTAGAAAGTTATCATTTATATGTATTTTTTGAGCACTTTGTAATCAAGACAAACCTACTAGGTGTCACCTTTCTTGTTCACCATTCTAGAGAGGAGTAAGCACTCTATGTCTTTAATACATCCAATAGCATCTCTTGTATCATTTGTATACCTCACTTTTCTATAACTATGGGTACCTCTAGGGCCCGATGTTGGGTAGTTTCATACTTGGTACTAATTGAATGGCATGATGATGTCTTTTTTTGGGAGGCCATCTATATCTCCAAAAATTACTATCTATCTACCACTATTTGTTGATATAGAAAATTAGGAGCCTTTAACTCATGTTCTTTTAATAAAACAATTGAGCCACAAGCTCACTTTATCTCTTAAATATTAAGCATCTTTCACATTTGATGGGAGCTTACCAAATATGGATATTTTTCATGCAATTCTCTCTATTTGACTATTGCACCCTCTAAATGAATTTGCATGAATAAATATAGGACTTAAATCTCAATTATTCTCAAGTTATTTAGTTTTTAAACTCCCAAAATAGTTTATGTTGCAATCATGGAGAAACAAATTTAGTGCAATCTAATCAATATTCTTCTATGGAGGTTTCAATGTTATAGCCATTTCCCTAAATAGTTGAATGAGGTAAAATAGTATGTGGTATCAAAATGAATAGAGGGAATATAAGATCTACTTCTAAATCCAAATTCCCAAGGGAGAGATCCAAATTGATCAACCAAAAGGTCAATACACAAAAGAATCAATCTATGGAGAACATGAATGAAGGAGAAAACCTTATATTCTGTTATGAAAAGTATATGATTGAAATCTGAAATAAATGGAAGGAAAATGCTAACCTCAAAATAGGGAAGATCTGGAAAATACTAATTTTTGATGTCTGTGTACAGTTTCAGGTAATTCTGTAACCTATTTCAGACTGGAAATGCCGAGACGGAGAAAACTCAAAAAAAATTTATCTTTCAAGAAGTAGGTTGTCCTTGACCCATATAATGGGGCAATGTCTAACCTCCTATTGAAGGTCATCCTTGACCTGAAATAGCTCCGATGGAAAATTTGTTCGCAGATCTCAGAAGTTTGCCGAAAAAGGGTATCCAGATCCAAGCTCTGATTCACAGTCTTGTACCTGTACCTACAAGAAAAAAGAGGTTTTTTTTGTTTGGATGGGGGGTTTGCCTTGGTCAAACCCCAATTTAGGAATTAACCTTGAAATTGAATTGAAATTGTAATGTAAATAAACAAAGTAAATGGAACAATTAACCTTGCTTATGTTGAAGTCCTTGTGGAGGATTCAAATCCTTGAATCCACAAGTATGGAGGCTTTGAATGAATGTAGAAATGAATATAGAATTTCACAAATCAATGGCACTAGATCTTCAATGCCAATCTTGAATGGATCTTTGCATAGGAATAGGCTTGGATGAATATGGATGGAGAAATCTTCAAGGGGGCTCCAAAGAGATTGAATCCTTGAATAGCTAACAATGGATCTCCTTGATGAATGCTTGAATGCTTGAATGCTAGGCTTGAAGATGAATGAATGCTTTCTTTATTTACTTCTCCTTCTTTCTTACACTTGAGAGCTTGATCATGAAATTTCTTGATGGCCAAAAGAGATGTGAAAAGTAGATGTGAATTGATGGATAAAATGAGAGAGGAAGGCTTCCTTTTATAGTGATCTAGGGCACAAACTTCTAGAGAGGATGACATTGGAGAATTAAATCTCAATTAACCTTAACCCCTAGAAATATACCTAGATTAAATGCAATTTAAGGATTTACCATTCCGAAACCCGAAATGGCCGACCCGGAAGCAGGAAAAGAAATATTTCTGAAACCCAACATCTCTTAACTCCCAGAATCTAAAAATTGGACCTAGGGTCAGGGATGAGGTAGACATTGCCCTAGGTTAGGTTTGAGGTCATCCCTGACCTAGGTCAGGGTCTAGGTCATCCTTGACCCTACTAGGTCGTCTTTGACCCAGACAGTTAGAAACTCCAGATTCTTAGAGAAAACTATCCAAAAAAGGCTGGAAATAAAGAGAGAAGTAGAACATGGGGGAAACAACTAGATACATGAAAAGACCCTATCAAGGCACTTAACATGACCCGAGACCACTCACGCAGAGGGCTAAATGCTCTTAACATGGAAGTGCTTCCATTTTAAGATGATACAATAGTTAATTATCTTCATTTCTACAAACATTACCAAAAAAACTTGAGTCATATAGAAAAAATAATTTGAATGTGAAGCCAACATTTGTTAATGAAATCATGAGTAATTTTCAAGTCTATCAATATAGTTAATCTCTGTTTTTCCAAAAAAACCCACTACCTTTACAGTTTGTTGGGCACTAATTCCAAAAAGTACAAGTTAAGAAATATTTGGTTGAGTATGTCCCACTTCCCCCTCTAGTTCATCCATGACCTTTAATACTTCTTCTCACCATCCCTTTGATGTAGAACTTATTTTCATCACATTTATGTTGTTGAATCTAATTTCTATCATAATTAAATTACTCTTAAACCATTTTTTCTCAATTTGAAGAAATGGTTGTGCCATGAATATCTCTCTTATAATATTGATTTTCTACATCTTGAGACAAAAAAAAATTGTTTGCCTTAGATGCCATGAAAAAATAATTAAATACAATGTTTCAAATTTTTGTGATCCTTGAGCCCTTTAATAAAAGTAATTTCAAAATCTCCTTATTGTAAGAACTTTCCTATAGCAATAAACCCATGATCTAGAGGCCAATGAATAACACAAAAGAAAAAGAGACAATATAGATAAGAATAAATTGTATTCTCATCAATGATGCATTAACTAAAGTATAATCAATAAAACAAATTTAGGTGTGTGTGCTTATATAGGAAAGGAAATAAGAGACCATGATAAGGAGGAGAAGTGGAATCACATGTCCACCAAAGGTGGATCATAATCCATTATGCAATGAAGTATGTGCAACATGTGGAGGATGATAAGTGATTAGTGCAATAAAGGTGGAGACAACACATAAAGTGGAATATGATAATTTTTAGAATAATTGAGAGGGGGGGGAGAGGGGGGGTGAATCATTTATCCTACAGTCCCAAATACAAAGATGTAACTCTCAAAATAATTTCAATAAATTCTGCAGCTTAGTAACATAAACTATTAAACTTTCTGTGCCTTTTACCGATTACCAGTTAATTAACTCACTGTGATTACCGACCAAATCAAATATGCAGTATGTAAAGTATGACAATAAAACAATCATCATAGAAACACATAACACAATGATTTAACGTGGAAACCCTGCTAAGGGGAAAACCACCTGGGACTGGTAACCCAAAATAATTTTCACTCTTCTGAAGTGAGCTCAGTGAAGAGCCAACCCTATTAAAGGTTACACAATGTTAGGTGTGACCTTTTTAGAGGATTTAAGAATAACAGTTATCTTTCAAACAACATTCACTATGGGGTCAGTAAGATAACAATTTATATTCCTTGAATGACATAGGGGCAAAACATAAGATGGTTAAGTCCACTCGGTTAGGAGATTTTCTGTATCAATGGTTAAACTAAAAAAGTAGTTGATCTGATTACAATACAACTTAATTTGCAGATGTTCAGATCTATTCTAAGCCCATACAAATCCTTTGATCAATATTTTAATTCACTTCCTCAACTTACTTTCACTCGGTAATAGCTCTCTGACGCTTGATAATATTTTGCAGTTTGGTTCTCCTTCAACTAGTCTAATCAGGCATGCATGAAACTATATTCATGTGAAATCTCTCCAGTCTTCTTTCTCCCAACATGTTTCAATAAAGAAACTCATATCTCTTATATAGACAGATAAACTATTTTCATATCAACCATCAGATTTTTTTCTCTTATTCTTCTTCGTTGATTTTGCCTCTTAAACCTTCCTCGGCAGTTGTGTCAATAACACATTTCAATTCCATCCTTTAGATCTTCTCTGAATTTTGTCAGCAGTGGATCTCATAACAAACTTTATCCTCAATCTTGAAATCATAACAATTTCTAGCTCATCATTTTCTGTCGGCTAAACTAAGCATTTAATAATTTCGTCCATACTTGGTTAACAAAGAAATGCGTCAGTGAATACAAGCTCAGTTAATACTATCACTTGTTATACACTACATTGGCTCGGTGTATACTGAAGTCTTCATTTATTTACCACATTATCTTGTACAATTTTGCTTCCTTCTTCATAATATATTAATGCAACATAATCAAGTCAACAATATGAGATCATAGACTCATCAATAAGTTACCCAAAGTATTCCTTATCCTCATCTGTCATATCCATCTTTCTCCATGTAGATATCTCAGTTCTTCATCTGTTCTCTCTTTTTACAGATGTTTAGATGTTTGTAACTAACATGATAAGTACTGTCAAAACTAGTTGACATCAATGACAACATAATGACTGATTTAATTATCTTACATATCATTTCAGTAACTCAGTGATCTCTAATCATTGATCTTTAATTCATTCAGGTATTCAATCAGTTGTAGTTCATCAATCTCTCCCTTTGGCATTGATGGCAACACAAGTAATATGAAATATGCCATACACATACCAAACATGTATTCCACAACTATGTAAGTAAATGTTGTAGCTCGGTAAGCTCTCGCTAGCTTGATATTTAATATGTTTAATCACTATGTTACATAACAACATTACCAGTGAAGACTCTCCTTTGTGGATTTGATCTTTTCAGCTCTCGGATCCCTTTTGTTCTTATCAACAAATTTTCAAATCTCTCCCTTTCTCTGTGTTCTTAGTAACTGATTTTTCATATTCATTCTCTATTTATCTCTCCACTGTTCTTTCCACTATCTCTCCACTGTTTATCTCTCCCTTTGACAAAAATGCCAAAGAAAAACATAAAACATACAACTTTGCAATATCCAAGTAACTCTCTGATGTTCGGTGCAGACAATGTATCTCTATATACTGATATGCAAATTCTCTATTCTAGCTCCTCAAATCTTTCACAACCTTATACATAATCCAAAGTGTGAGTTATGTTGCATCAACATGAATGATCTTCTGATAAGAATAGGCTAATGCAACCTCCAGATGACATTAGTGACCGGTAGACAGGGGCTGGACCCCAAGTCTAGTCCTCAAGTATTCAAAAGTGTCCTTCGGTAGAGGCTTGATAAAAATATCAGCAAGTTGCTCCTTTGATGTAACATATTCCATTTTGACTTTCTTCTCTTGTACTTGTTCTCTTAAGTAATGATACTTAATTGATATATGCTTTGGGTGGTCCCACAATAGTGTGTCCCACTTTTTGGCCAACTTTGACATAGAGATCAACATTCTAAGAAAAACTTCACATTTGAACACCTATAGCCGCAAAAAAATTAGGAATTTGAAGATGATATAAACTAGAGTCTTTTAGAATTTTCTTTCTATTTTTTAAATATATTTAAAAAAAAATTAAAATTCATTTAAATTCATTTTTCCTTCTTCGAAAAATTTGGTTTGTGTGAAAAAACTGTGTTTTTAAGGAGTTACTGTCACTTGGATCAGTATAATTTTTTTTTAAAATATGATAATGATGTAATTCTTTCGATATTATATTTGTAACTTCAATATATAAATGATGCAATTAGTTTCATTCATTTTGGGTCAATATTTCATAGTTTATTAAGTTCTAAAGTGACAGTAACTGTAATTTAGACATTAGGTCACTTGGATCACTCTAACTTGATCTGTGTATATCGAAATTGATTTTTTCTTTTTTTTTATAAAAAAGGTAACACAAATACTCTTTCCCTACATATTTTTCATAATTTTTTTTTTTGTAATTTACTATATTTCTCGAAGTCTTGAAGAGACAGGTTGTTGAATGACCAAACAACCCATGTTTAGTTAAAGTAATATTTAAAAGTCATAATGAACTCAATATGTATTAAAATTATATTCATTAGAAAGCTTGTTCTGAGTAGCATCATACTACATAGATAGTTTTTTCAAATAGATTCATTTGATCTACCAAAACATAAAGTCAAAGTGATTTTTTGTCAGCATTTTAATAGGTGTGAAGGAGACTCCATTGTAGGTACGAATGAGGAGTATAGATGTTATATCAATGTTTTTTTAATCTAAGAGGCTTTGAGCTAACCATTCATAATTAATTCCTTCAAATGGAACCTCTCAAAGCTTTAATCATCATATTGTATTAAAAATGTGTTATTTCAGCAAAAATCAGCATGTCTAAAAAAGTGTGACCCACTATTGTGGGGTCACCCCTTTGTCTTTGAATGCATTAAAAGATTATTAGAAATATTTATAGCACTAGTGTTGTCACAATATATAATCACCAGCTCAGTGATTACCTCATTCATCCCTTCCAACACTTGTTTTATATAAGCAATGTTTGAATAGTTTGTAGCAGTAGCAACATACTCTGCTTTAGCAGTAGACTGAGAAATACAAGGTTGTTTCTTACTTGTCCAAGTTACAAGTCTTTCACTAAAGAAAAATGCTCCTTCGGTTGTGCTCTTTTTGTCATATATATTTCCAGCCCAATCTGCGTTGGTGTAAACTCTTAGTTCAAATTTGTCTTCCTTAGGATACCATAAACCATAATCCTCTATTTTTTTTAGGTATCTCAAAATTCTTTTCATTGCAACCATATGTGAATCCTTTGGATTGGCAGAAAATCCAGCCACAATCCCTACTACATGTGCAATATCAGACCTACTATGTACTACATACATCAGTTTACCAATCATAGATTGGTACAATGTTTGATTTACCTCTGTAGATTCATCATCTTTTGTCAGTTTGAAGCTTGTAACCATCAGTGTTCCTACTGGTTTAGCATCTTCCATGCCAAATGTTCTGAATATTTCCTTAATGTACTTTGATTGTGTGATAAAAATTCCATCATTTTGCTGAATAACCTGCAAGCAAGAAATAATTTAATCTCTCCAAACATTGACATTTCAAATTATTTTCTCATCTCATCAGCAAAAGATTTACAGATATGATCTTATCCTCCAAAGATTATATCATCCACAAATATTTTAGCAATCAAAATAGTATCACCAAATCATCCTTTCATGTATAAATTATTGTTTTCACTAGTTCTTACAAAACCAAGACTTAAAAAAGATAAGTATGTAACCTTTCATACCATTCTCTTGGTGCCTGCTTCAATCCATATAAAGATTTATGCAGTCTACATACCATGTCTTTCTGATTCGGATCAACAAATCTTTTTGGTTGTTCTATGTAGACCTCCTCTTCTAGTATTCCATTCATAAAAGCTGACTTAACATCCATTTGATATACCTTAAATTTCTTATGTGCAACATATGGAAGTAACATGCAGACTCCTTATAGTCTAGCAATAGGTGCAAAAGTTTCACCATAATCAATACCTTCTTCTTGTGCATATCCTTTGCAAACAAGTCTATCTTTATTCCTTGTAACCTCTCCATTTTCATTCATTTTATTTTTGAAAATCCATTTAGTACCAATAACATTTTTATCTTTCAGCCTAGGTACTAAAGTACATGTCTTATTTTTCTCAATTTGTTCAATCTCTTCATTCGTAACATTGATCCATTCATCATTCTCAAGTGCAACCTTAACATTCTTAGGTTCAAACTCATAAACTAAGCATACATTTTGTCTTAACTTACTTCTTGTCATCATGCTTGCTTGCTTATCTCCAATGATTTGATTCTTAGGATGATGTCTTCTGACAAATCTTGCTAGCACTTGATCTCTTCTTTATTCTTCATTTTGTTCAAGTTCATTTCCTTGCTCGGAAGCTTCTTCCTGATCCTTGATTTCCCTTTGTTGTTCCTCAATGTTATTTTCATGATGCTTGGTTGACTCAACCTGTGGCTTTGGTAGGTACTCTGGATGTTCAACATAAACAAATCTACCATAGTCTTCTGGCTCTTTATTGATTTCTTCATCACTTTTATCAGCAAATTCATCAACTCTAACATTAACACTTTCAATCATCTTATTAGTAACCTTATTCAAACACTTGTAAGCTTTACTTTTAGTAGAATATCCAAGGAATATTACCTCATCACCTTTAGAGTCAAATTTCCCATTCCTATCATCTTTTAGAATAAAATATTTGCTACCAAAATTTTTGAAGTAACTTATACTCGGTGTGTATCCAAACCATAACTCATAGGGTGTCTTGTTTGTGTCTTACTTTAGTTGAACTTGATTCAGGACATATACAATTGTGCTAACTACTTCTCTCCAATACGTTTGTGCAACATTTTTCTCTATCATCAGTGTTCTTGCACAATAAAAAATAGATCTATTTCTCCTTTCAGCAATGCCATTCTGCTGTGGTGTTCTAGGTGCAGAAACCTGTCTTTTGATGCCATGCTACCAATTACATCAATTGTAATTTCTCCTAAACCATGTGCAACTAAAGGTGAAAACTCCTAAGTGTCTCAAATGCAAACTAATGTGCATGCATTATCCTAAGTAATCTTAAGTAAAGTATAATTAAGTGAATAATTAATTACACCAACAATAATTATTTCTGCTTACAATGATAGGTTCTCAAATCAATTAATATAATCCTTGAACAATATTGTATATCATGATTTGGCTAATTAGTTGAATTAATTCTTTGAGGCATTGTTGCAACTATGATTCCTCACTTAAAATTGACTAGGCAACATTGAGGATAATCTCCTTATTTTCAACACATGAATATTTATACCAAATAAATTACATGAGTTACAAGTATAAGGATGGCATTATAACCTTTACTTTCAATGAGAGCTAATCAATATAAAATATATAAAAAAGATCATTTGATTAATCTATGTGGCTAGGTACTTTTAATCAAATTCCCACGTCCTCCTCTAGTATTTGATTTTGAGATCCAAAATGTGTGCTTACATTTGGTTTCCTCAATGGTCCTCCTTAATTGACTAAGATATTGGGAGTGGGCAATGTATGTTATGAAGGGTACTCCACTAATTCAACCAAACACACACAGCACAAAAGGGAAATAAATAGAAAATTCTAAGAGTAGAACAATGACAACAACAAAAAAACTTTCTTTCTACTATCTCAATGAAATTACATTACAATATTCAGAAAAATAACATGCTAGAACCACATGGGCATTTTTATTACAATAATATGCAAGATGGAGCCACAATCTACACTTTTGGAACTAAGCCCTAAAACTGCCCCTTCATCCCTATATAAGTAGCACAATGAACCACCTTAGAATATTCTAGAAAGTGAAATTTTTCCATTTTGATTCTCAACAGATCAATTTCCCGCCTTAAGTAATTTTTCTCTCTTCCTTTTGTATTGAAACTTGAGTCTTGATGGCACAACTTTTGAAAGCCATAAGTTGTGAACCATTGACTTGATTGTCTATTATAACCCCATTTCAAAAACCTCTCAAAGAACTCTACAACCTAAAATTGCAAAGTTCCATTTGAGAAAATTTTGACCCTCTTTCAGAGCCTCTAAGGCTTTCAAAATTGAGTTCAAAGTTTTTGTACCACCCCATCAAAACAAAAAATTTAATATCTTCAAAACTAAACTTGATCTTGCCACGAGAATCTACTAGCGTGCTTATATACCCAAAATGAACCTCCAAGGAAGTAATTGGGACCATCTATGCTCAAACAAAAAGATAAACAGAAATAGTAAATTTCCAAAAATAGTAACCTTTCCCAAAGATAACACTTATTGAAAAACTAGACAATAGTTTTGGGTGATGCGAGATTTCTCTTACACCTTGGATGCTTCTGCATCAAATACTTGGGTAATTTGAGAAGTGACCTTGTCACATCTCAGGTGTTTAGAGGAAAACCAAGGAAATCAACCTCTTCCTTTGATAGCGATGATGAATCTTCAACGGGCTATTCTTTCCATTTGATCAAGTGCTCTTCATATTTCTTGTTTCTTGTCCTTCCGCCAACTTGACTATCTAATATGTCTTCTATCTCCTTAGTAGCTGAAGTAGGTTTTGAAATATTTCATTGTGATTTTTTATTTCATCTTCAATACTTTATGGTACGGGTATGTGCAAGATCATGAGGGGCCAAAAAGTGGCGATGTTAGTTCAAAACTTTGACAATGTAGCTGACGACTTTTTTTCACCCGAATTTGATAAAATGAAAAGGGTATCTTAACAAGATTATCACCTTTCTATCGATATAATTGCTATCAAATTTTGAATTCGATAAGTAATTATTAGTTATTTTCTAATTGAGCTACCTCTAAAGTGTTGATTTATATATTGATTGAAAAATGACTATAAATTTCAGACGGTATAACATTTTTGAAATCTAAAAAATGCGTCACATTCTATGGTTCACCTAATATAAGGAAAAATAAAATAAAATTGAATTTTGTAAAGTTTTGAATGAGTTATGGTGGTCAGACACAGGAGTTTTTTTATTCTAAAAATATTGTAGCAAAAAATTCATAATTAATTATTTTTTCCAAATAAAATTACAAAAAAATATGCATCACATCTAGGCATGAGTCTACTACTTATATATAAAATCTTATAATAAAATATTATCATTTGATTATGATTAAGGTGGTTAGACATACACCTACTTCTTATTTTTTTCCTAAAATTTTTGTACTACTGCATTGAAATCTATACTTTTCACCAATCATACTAACTTTTTCTCAAAAAAGGCCTAGTAGTTTAGAAACTAAATTCAATTTTCTATAGATTCTATTCTTACAACTTTTTGATATTAGGTTCATAGCTAGTTGAAATTTTCACGTCAAGTTGACTAACCTTGATTTGCTGATTTTTCATTGCCACTTAAGGGCATAGTTTGGCCCCTCATGATCTTGCACATACCTGTACCCTATCAAATATCAAATATTAAACACTGGTGAAATATTGAGTTCACTAAACAATTGTACTTCATAAGCATTTCTTGAATCATGCTTCTTTAGAATTTTGCATCATCCAAAATTCTTGATCTTGAACTTATTGTATGTTCTGACTATAAATATCTCCTTTCTCAAATGAAACATGACTTCATCTCCAATTTGAACTTCCTTATATCTCCTTTTTTATCTGCCTTAGCCTTGTACTAAATATTTATTTTATTAATACGCCTTCTCACCTCTTCATGTAAATTGTTTAGGTTTTCTACAAAGTCTTAAGCTTCGACACTACTCTTCTCTCCTTTGTCCAAATTCCCCAATTTTGAAGCATTTCTAGGACTACTTCCATAGACAATCTAGAGTGGTGATTTACTAGTGCTCCTATTTATTATATACAAATTTTGTTTTTGGTAAAATCAAATCCCTCCCCTTAGGTTTATTTCCTACTAAGAACCTCAATAGATTTCCCAAGTTCATATTCACGATGGTGCACTGAGTTGAACTTCATATTTTCCTTTATCTTTTTCACAATGTCCTCCAAAAGTACCCAACAAACTTAGTGTCTCAATCTGAAACTATTCTCTTTGGTAGACCATGTAGTCTCACCACTTCTCTAAAAAAAAATTCTGCCACATGAACAAGATCATTAGTCTTCCTACAAGGAATGGAGTGTGCCATCTTTGAGAACCTATCCACCATCACAAAAATGGATTCATGTCCTCTCTAAGTCCTAAGTAAACCAAGAACAAAGTGCATGCTAATATCCTCCCATGACCTCTCTGGTACAGGTAATGGTTGATACTTTGTATTCTTCTTAATTCCTTTTTCCATCTAACAAATTCTAAAACTCTGCACAAACATCTTAACATCTTTTTGCAATTTTGGAAAATAATAATTCTCACTAACCAAAGTAATGGTTTTATCTCAGACAAAGTGTTCAACCAATCCTCCACTATTCTTTTCTTTGATTAGATTCTCCCTTATGGAATTCTTAGAATACACAATTGGATCCCTTTTAATAATATTTTGTGTTGCATTATAAATTCCAACCATCTGGTCTTGTTGAGAGTAATAGGTTTTATGCAAGCTCTCCAAGTGTTGCCAAAATCAAGATCCTCAAGATATAAACTCTTGAGTTCCTAGAACCCAACAACTCCAATCTGCATCTGTATCAACAAATTTTGCCTCCTACTCAGGGCATCTAATACCCTATTAGACTTTCCACTTCTGTGCCTCAAAACAAAAGTTAGCCTATATAAAAACTCAACCCATTTTAAATTCCTTTGATTCAAGTTTCCTTGGCTATTCAAATA
The DNA here is from genome assembly GCA_027943335.1 of Chamaecyparis obtusa. NCBI lineage: Eukaryota > Viridiplantae > Streptophyta > Pinopsida > Cupressales > Cupressaceae > Chamaecyparis > Chamaecyparis obtusa. The sequence continues at coordinate 1,134,132 of BSBK01000610.1, forward strand.
CTGTAAAGATTGATGATCAATAAACAAAAAAAACTCGTTAGGAAAAATATAATGTCTCCACTTCCTCAATCTCTGAACTATAGCATAAAACTCCTGATCATAAACATAATATTTTATTTTTGGCATCATTCAACTTCTCACTAAAATAAGCAATGGGTTTACCTTCTTTACTCAAAATAGCTCCAATGGCATTGCCACTAGCATCACAGTCTAATTGGAATACCTTATTAAAATCTAGAAGTGCTAAAACAGGTTGTTTTGTAACTTTTCTTGTCAAAAAATTAAAACGCTTTGCTGCTCCTCCAATCCACTTAAACTCTTTTCTATCCTCTCTCATGGTTTTAGTTAGGGGTCCATATATACTACTTAAATTCTTGACAAACTTTCTATAAAAGCTATCCAAACCATGAAAATATATTACCTTAGTAGCACTTCTTGGAGTAGGTCATTCAAGGATAGCCTTTAGTTTCTCTGGGTCCATTTTAAGACCATCTTTTGAGACAAAAAGTACCAGATATACTAACTCCTTTTTCACAAAATTACACTTCTTCAAGCTAATCAACAACTTATCTTCACTTAACTTCTCAAAGACCCTAAAAATATGCATTACATTCTCTTCCAATGTCTTACTGAAGATCAAACTATCATCCAAGTAAACAATAATAAACTTTCTTAAACATTCTTTGAATACCTTGTTCATGAGCCACATGAATGTGCTTGATACATTGGTTATACCAAAAGGCACGACTAACCACTCATACAAGACCTCCTTTATCTTGAAGGTTTTCTTCTATTCATCTCCTTCTCTAATCCAAATTTTAGTGATATCCACTCTTCAGATCTATTTTGTGAAGTACTCAACACCATTGAAACAATCCATAATGTCATCCATCCTTGGCAAGGGAAACCTATACTTGATAGTTATCTTATTGATAGCCTAGGAATCTGTACACTTCCTCCATTCTCCACTTTTCTTTGGAGCTATTACTACCAGTGAACACTTTAGTGGTGATTATTCACCATTTGGTGAATGTCGCATGTCAGCATCCCGTAATTTGGTGAATATATTCCCCCTAAAATAATGTACGATTCACCAAGATTTTAGACTTTTTCCTAAAAGGGGGTTTCTTAAAGTTATCCCTGATTACTATTGGTATAGCACATTGAATCAAACTCTCTTGAATCAAACCCTTCTACAAAAAATCTTGCACTTGTTTGTTCAATTCTTCACTCTCTATTGGAGTTATTCTATGCAATACTACATTTGGGGCCAAATTTTGACAGAAGTTTTCGACGGGTAACTTTTTCTTACGAATTTGGTGTTTTTTTTTTGTAATAGGCCCCGATGATGTCAGTATTCTGATGGGTTTTTAATTGACCATCGGAACTCCTATAGATTTAGGGTATACATTTAAAAAAAAAGTGAAACAACCTCATCATTTTTATTTTGTTTGGAGAGAGGGAAAAAAGGAGCAAAAGCTGAGCGTGAGAGAAGGTATGTGATTTCTTCATCTTTTGAGCCTCTGGCATCATATTCGAATGCATTTCATTTTATTGTTGAGGGAGTTGCTCTCTAAAATGACCGCATTCTACTGGTGTCATGCCCTAGCCAGTGCTATATCTCTATTATTTGATGTTATTGGTGCTTGTGCTCAAGGATATCGATTCACTGTATTCAAATGTTTGGATTCACATTTGTTGATATTACTAGCATATGTGTTTAATGACGCCATTGTATATTGCTATCACTGAAATGACCACATTCTATTGGTGTCGTGCCCTAGCCCATGCTTTAACTCCATTATTTGATGTTATTGGTGCTTGTGCTCAAGGAATCCATTTTTTTGAAATGTTGACTGTGGTTATCAAATGGACAACCCGTGAGCTTCTAGCGAGGTGCCATTTGTATTGATAGCTTAGGGAATCAAATGTATTGTATCATTGATAGTTGAGACTTTGTTAAAAGGAAATAGGACAAAGAATAATTTTTATTTAGTTTCTCTATTTTGATCCCTAAGTGGCTTACAACCCTAGAGATGTATATGCAGATTTACGGATCTAGTTGTAGGATACATAGCAGCTGATAATTCACAAGAAATCCATGCATCCAATTTGAATAGAAATTAATACAAAGAACTAAGGTCCTCCAATGGCCCAATCATCTGGATCTTGACTATCCCCTCAACCAGTGACCCTTCAAAACTGGGTTATCATGCAATCAGTGAGTGATCCTTCATTCTCCTGGTCTGCCCTGCATCCAAACATATTGGAAATACACAATACAATGATAACAAGTCTTTCACAATCCCCCTTCCCCCAATGAACACTATCAACCATCCCTTCCACAAAGCATTTCACTATTTTATGAGTGGATTGTGCAGGAACAATTAACATTAAACAGGGAGAAAACTCCTCAACACATCTTGGAAACCATTGAATTCAATAATAAATGAAACCTAACACCAATACTATTCCTTTCATAGTTGTAGGATACATAGCAGTCGATAATTCACAAGAAATCCATGCATCAAATTTTTATAAGGATATCCTACTAATCAATAGGAATTTTGTTGATATGACCAATGATTATGCATTTTGATGGCAGTGTGCTAGTTCAAAAGGATAATATAAATCTGAAACAATTTTTTCTAATTTTCTCAAACTATAAATGTGGTTAAAGGGAAAATATTATGTGGAAAACCCACAAACCAAGCTAGCAAATGATTGTACATCAAATTATTCCTATATTCATTCAAGTATTGCTATGCTTCAGCTACCTGACATTTGAGCTTCATCTAGAGGAATGTGTAGCTTTAAGATAGAGTTACTTCTTGGGCCTTACAATAGGGTGGAATATGATCAAGATTTGTTTAGGCTGTATCTCTCTTAGTCCCATTGTTAGGTTCTTACGGTTCATGGTTTGAATCTATTATGGTTGTGTAAGGGATTTGTAGATACTTTTTCTAACATAATTATTGGACACCATGATTGGAACAATTGGTTGTTGGCTATTGTACACATGAATCATAACTGTCAATGGTTCTTTGTGTTCAAGAATTCGTTGATCAATCTTTGAGATTTATTGTCCCAGCTTTAAAAGAGTGATAAAAGATATAGTGAGTGCTATCTTTTCCAAGTGTTTTGTGGGTGCCATTATCTTCTAGGAGTAATTGCTGGAACCAAATTATGTTCTTTGCCTCTAGTAAATATTGCAGACACAATCATCTTCTTGGTGAAGGGTTGCTTCCATCCCCATGAGGCACTATTGCATGGTTTCCATTCCCTTGTAGTATAGTGAACCTAATTTAATGCAAGTGTGCACTATTTTGGGATCCATAATTTATGGCCCCTACACTATGGTTGTTAGCCTAAGACAAGCCTACCTTTGCATATAATAAGAGGCCAACATGAAACAAACATCCAGAAGTTAGGGGGTTGTTCCTTGTCCATAATTTATTATTTAAGTGCTAAGTGATGATGGGTATATCGTGTAATTCATACCTAGTGTGTCTCTTTCTTTCTCTCCACATTTCACATTAGGAGTATATGCTATAAAATACCAATGAAATCAACTATTGGTCAAATCTAATCAAAATTGCAGTATAAAGATTAAAATAGATCTTGAAGAAATATGGGAACCATTTTTGATAGATATTGTACAAATGAAGAGAATACTCCCAAGAGGAAATGCTTCAATGTGGAACAATTGAAGGACAATATTTTACTTTTATATACACATCTACAATGTTTTTGATATATTTATGAGATAACAAAACCATAGAAAGAATAGCATATAGAAGAAAGTAAAGAATAATGATCATATTTTGAGATATTGTGGAAACTTAAAGGAAAGAATGCTTGGTGTGGTTATCATGCAATCAGTGAGTGATCCTTCATTCCCCCCTCTTCCAGTGATCCTTCAAAACTGGGTTATCATGCAATCAGTGAGTGATCATTCATTCTCCTAGTCTGTCTTGCATCCAAACATATTGAAAATACACAATACAATGATAACAAGCCTTTCACAATCCCCCTTCCCTCAAGGAACACTATCAACATCCAAACCTTGACTATCCCCTCAACCAGTGACCCTTCAAAATTGGGTTATCATGTAATCAGTGAGTGATCCTTCATTCTCCTGGTTTGCCCTACGTCCAAACATATTGGAAATACACAATAAAATGATAACAAGTCTTTTACAATCCCCCTTCCCTCAATGAATTACTATCAACATCTGGACCTTGACTGTCCCCTCAACTAGTGACCCTTCAAAACTAAGTTATCATGCAATTAGTGAGTGATCCTTCATTCTCTTGGTCTGCCCTACATCCAAACATATTGGAAATATACAATACAATGATAACAAGTCTTTCACAATCCCCCTTCCCTCAAGGAACACTATCAACAAGTGACCCTTCTTCTTATTAGCCATATCCAATGTTTCATTGAAGTCACGGCCAAGAATGAAGGTAACCTTACCCATACCATTCATGGATTCTAAAATGTTGTTCCAAACTTGTGAAAACTTTTCTATTGCTTCTTGTTGCTTCTTTAAATACTTCTTCTACCACAATGTCCTCCTACCCCATCTTCTTGATCTTCCTGGATAAAGCGGATGAATCCACACACAATAACCCAAAATGAAGGGTTTTGTATCCTTTAATGAATTTTAGTCACTGGTAACGCATGGACAGTCAAACCAGTAGTCTCCAAAGCATTCAATAAGTGAATATGAATGTTTGAAAAATTTCCTCTCAACTTCCCCAACCACTCCTAATCGGTTAAAGGGATATTTCTAGAATCTCCACTATTCCCATCCTTACCAACAATTCTTAAACATACTTTATCTGATATGATAATAACATGCTAAACTGAACCAATGGCATGTTCTTTGTGTGGTACAAGGAATATTTGGCTATCAAATCTTCCTTCGCGCAAGCTGAGCGCAAGAGAAGGTATGTGATTTCTTCATCTTTGATTGGTATCTTTGATGGGCAATGTCTTTCGAGCCTTTGGCATCATATTCGACCACAAATTTCAAATGCATTACATTTTATTTGATCATGAATGCTCACTGAAATGACCACATTCTACTGGTGTTGTGCCCTAGCCTGTGCTTTATCTCCATTATTTGATGTTATTGGTGCTTGTGCTCAAGGATATTGATTCACTATTTTCAAATGTTTGGATTCATGTTTGTTGATATTACAATTCATCATATCAGATAAAGTATGTTTAAGAAGTTCTAGTGTCTAAACACTCAACTAATCCCTCTAACCAATTAGGAGTGGTTGGGGAAGTTGAGAGGAAAGTTTTCAAACATTCATATTCACTTATTGAATGCTTTGGAGACTACTGGTTTGACTGTCCATGCGTTAATGTTTAGAAGAGATCAATGAAGTATTTAAAGACATTCTTACATGTTTGGAGAGGTTTAAGAGGCACTTATCATGATTGTACCCTCACAAACAATGGCATAGACTGGTTTTACTAAGTTTCCTTTCTCTATTTTGAGGTTTCTTTTCTCTGCCGTAGGGGTACAGTTAGAGGGTTTATTGACAAAATGATCCTTTGAATGGTTACTATGAATATGAATGATTTGATATAGCATATTGCTCATTTTACTTGAAGTTTGGAATAGTTTGTGCAAGGGTGAAAGTAGTTTTGATCATTTTGGTTGTGACTATTCCTCTACATAGTCAGAAAATGTAACTGTCTAATGATTATATGTAATGTTGAATGGATTAAATGCTTTATTCTTGGTAGAAGTGAATGGAAGGAATAGTGTTAGTGTTAGGTTTCATTTATTATTGAATTCAATGGTTTCCAAGATGTGTTGAGGAGTTTGCTCCTTGTTTAATGTTAACTGTTCCTGCACAATCCCCTCATACAATAGTGGAATGCTATGTGATTGACAATTTCATACAATTGGTCCTTTGGAATGTATTAAATATAATCCAATCACTTATTGAATGCTTTGGAGACTACTGGTTTGATTGTCCATGCGTTACCAGTGTTTGAGATTCATTAAAGGATACAAAACCCTTCATTTTGGGGTTATTGTGTGTGGATTCAAATGTAGGTTTGATTTGGTTAATGTTTAGAAGAGATCAATAAAGTATTTAAAGACAATCTTACATGTTTGGAGAGGTTTGAGAGGAACTTATCATAACTGTACCCTCACAAACAGCGGCATAGACTGGTTTTACTAAGTTTCCTTTCTCTATTTTGAGGTTTCCTTTCTCTGCCGCAGGGGTACAGTTAGAGGGTTCATTGACAAAATGATCCTTTGAATGGTTACTATGAACATGAATGATTTGATATAGCATATTTCTCATTTTACTTGAAGTTTGGAATAGCTTGTACTTGAAGTTTGGAATAGCTTGTGCTTGTGCTGGAATTCTTGGTAGAAGTGAATGGAAGGAATAGTGTTGGTGTTAGGTTTCATTTATTATTGAATTCAATAGTTTCCAAGATGTGTTGAGGAGTTTGCTCCTTGTTTAATGTTAACTGTTCCTGCACAATCCACTCATACAACAGTGAAATGTTATGTGATTGAAAATTTCATACAACTGGTCCTTTGGCGTGTATTAAACAAAATAGAATTTTCAGCATATTATTATAATTCTATTTCTTTGTTGTAAACATGCCATTGGTTCAGTTTTGTTAAAAAAAATTCATGGACAATTTTTTTTTCCTATTTTTTCCATTTGATAACCACAGTCAACATTTCAAAACAGTGAATAACATCAAATAATGGAGATAAAGCATGGGCTAGGGCACGACACCAGTAGATTAAAATCGAACCAATGACATGTTTACAACAAAGAAATAGAATGATAATAATATGCTGAAAATTCTATTCTATTTAATACATGCCAAAGGACCAGTTGTATGAAATTGTCAATCACATAGCATTTCACTGTTGTATGAGTGGATTGTGCAGGAACAGTTAACATTAAACATAGCCAGTGTTCTCTTTACTTTCTCAAATCTCTGCAAGTCAAAAGCATTAGAGTTGTATAATACATTTTTAGTATCCTTTTTCCATGGGTCCTAGGTCTTTGGGTCCATGGAAAGGAAATAGATTACAAAATACACTTCAAAACAAAGGAAAAACTTAGCAAATGCAGTCTAACTCACTGTAGATGAAGGAACAGTCATGCTAATAGTTCCTCTAAGTCTTCCAAAACATTTATTGAACTCCCCTAAAGTCCTATTGGATCCCCAAATTGCTTAATCCAATCAACTTACATCAGGATCATGAGAAACTTCAAAGGATTAAAAACATTACTTGGAACAATCAAATCATTATGCTTTCAAATCAATTACCTATCGACATATCCCTTGTGAGGGAGAGAAGCCAAACACATAAAGAACATGCACATAAACACGACAGCTAAAAAACTTAAATGGAATACACCAAGAAGTACCAAATGATGAATGCTCAATTGTTGTAATGGCAAAGCATCAGAACCATCCATTTCTAGAACTTGATTTTATAGTCTAAATGATTTTTCTATAGTTGTAATGATTTTTCTAGAACTTGATTTTGTAGTCTTAATGATTTTTCTATAGTCCTAATGATTTTTCTATAGTACTCTTAATGATTTTTCTAGAACTTGATTTTCTAGTCTTAATGATTTTTCTATAGTCCTAATGATTTTTCTATACTCTTAATGATTTTTCTTTCGTCCTAATGTTTGTTGCTCTTGATAAAATAGGCCTTGAATTTGAATTTATGTTCACTGTTTTATTTTAGCTTGATATTTTATTCATTTTTCATATACACAGAGAGTACACATGCTGATAAAAAAATGAGCTATTTGATTAAGGTTAACTATTCATGATTGTAAATAGTCAATATTTATGATGGTACTCCTTGGTGTATTTCATTTTAAAATAATCATGTTTCTATGGCTATGATAAATCTCCCTTTGTGTTGAGAAAATTAGAGTTGAAAAAATGGTTGCAAACAAATCATCCTTCTTCCACCAACATTCTAGTCAATGTACAAGTAACGAGTCATTCCATTCAAGAAAGACAATGTCTGACAATATCAACGCAGAACAAAATAAGGAGTATGCATAATTTAGTGATTGTATCTTCCATTAGAGCCACTTCATATGCACAGGTGATGAACATGCATATTTACCTGAGTGCTATTGGGAGTTTACCCAACAACATATACCTTCTATGATCAACTCTTATATGCATAGGTGATGAACATTTAGATTTGCTTAAGCAGTACTTTTAGTAGTCCTCCTACACATGTACTATTGTGAAAATCATCACAAGTCCATTTGTTGGAGGGCTACTAAAAGTATACATGTTTGGAGGTCTGAAGGAAACAAGAGAATTTGAAGAGTCATGAGTCTTAAGATTGTACTTAATATAGCCAAGCTTCATTCAATGGTACATTCAAACATGAAACAAACCATTCTTAAACCAGATTAAACTAGTAAACCAAGGGGCATACTGATTATAAGTAAACTAGTAAACCAAAGGACATGCTTTTACTACTAAGTCTCTATTTTTTGGGCATACTGATTATAAGTACTTGACATTTATCACAAATGTTGCTAATTAAGGTTGGCGGGATGATTACGCCTATCCTGAAAAAAGATTGTCAAATCATTATGCTTTCAAATCAATTACCTATCGACGCATCCCTTGAGAGGGAGAGAAGCCAAACACATAAAGAACATGCACATAAACACGACAACTGAAAAAATTAAATGGAATACACCAAGAAGTACCAAATGATGAATGCTCAATTGTTGTAATGGAAAAGCAATATCAGAACCGTCCATTTATAGAACTTGATTTTTCTATAGTCCTAATGATTTTTCTTATTTCTTGTTTGTGCTTGGTGACATGATTTTGAACATTTTTGACATACTTAAATGGAGTACACAATACCAAATGATGAATGCTCAATTGTTGTAATGGAAAAGCATTAGAATCGTCCATTTCTAAAATTTGATTTTGTATAGTCTTAATTATTTTTCTATAGTCCTAATGATTTTGAAAATTGTTGACAAAGAGTGTTTCTTTTTTTTATTGTAGTATAAATGATTTTTCTATAGTCGTAATGATTTTTCTTATTTCTTGTCTTTTGTCCCTTTTTTATTTCCTATGTATGTGCTTCATGACAGGATTTTGTCACCTTCTTTTGATGGTATATTTTATTTCAGCTTCATATTTCTTTCATTTTTCATATACACAGAGACTACACATGCTGATAAAAAAATGAGCTATTTGATTTAGGTTTACTTTTCATTATTGTAAATGGTTAATATTTTTTATGGTACTCCTTGGTGTATTTCATATAAAAATAATAAATGTAGTAACGATGGTGTGGTGCATTATTGATATATAGGCTCGATGACTCTTGCCAATGTGCCAAACTGTCGATGTGGTGGTGGGAAGTGTGTGTTGAAGACTTCACAGACACCGAACAACCCTGGATGACAATTTTGGTGTTGCCCAAATAGAAAAAAGGTTGCTGATGTGTATATATTTAATGTTTCTAATGTAAATACTATTCATTATAATATAAGAACTAATGTAGACTGGGCATCACAGGGAAATAATGGCTACGAATACTTTAGTTGGGTCGATGACAACTCATCTGCATCTATTCGCCCATCTCCACTTATCCACGATGAAGGATTTGAGTGCAAAATGTGTTAGGCTAGGGAAAATTACAAAATTATATTTTTACGATGCCTTCTCTGTATTGTAATCGCATATCTTTGTTGCAACCATATGTAGAGATGAACTCAAGAATTAGTTAGTTTAGTATTTTCATATTGTAACTAATATTTTAATATGGATATGACATAACTTCTCTTTGCCTCAAGTGCACATATATATGGTTTACATCTTTTTTAGAATAATTCTTCATGTTTATGGCTCAAGTGAGCCCCAATCTGCTATCAATCACATGATTTAACGTATAGTGTTTTCTTGGTTGTTCCATTTGTTCATTGACCTTGACTATGGATTGAATATCATTTTCAAGCTTGAGCATGACTTCGTAACACGCACCATCCGTAGATTTGTATGCAACGCTGATTTACGAACGTAAATAATGCATTGAACATAATCTATGAACTTTGCGTGTATGAAGTCTTGCTGAAGTTTGAGCATCCTCCCTTTATTCCAGTGAGGGATTGGAATGAGTTCATTTTGGATGCAAAGGAGAAAGGGGATACTCAAAGAGGAATTACACTAGCAAATGGGAGAAGGTATAAACATTTTAATAGATTTTTATTATTAAATAATGAAATTTGCATATACTAGTGTTCTAAGCGTCCTCATTACATGATTTAAGGTCTTAGTCCATGGACAAATTAAATTAGACTTACTATCCAAAATACATAAAAAACATGCACATAAACACGACAACTGAGAAACATAAATGTAGATTTCACAATAGCTGAGAAACATAATTGTGGCATCATAGTCACAATCTTTTGGAGACAACGTAATTGAGTTGTGTACCCAAGCGGTGTAGAGAAACTTCTACACCCCCAATTCCAAGTTGAATACATCTGTTGGAGGACCTTGTATTCATGAGCAACAGATGTAGTCAACTTGGAATTGGAGGTGTAGGAGTTGCTCTCCATCGTCTGGGTATACAACTCAATTACGTTGTCTCCAAAAAATTGTGACCATGATGCCTACAATTATGTTTCTTAGCTGTTGTGTCCCAGAACCCCTTATGACCCTTTACGACCGCTTACGATCCCTAAGAATACATCTTAGAGGTCTTAAAATGTCATAAAGGGTCATAAGAGGCTCCTAGGAGGGACCAGATGAGCTTCCACCTTCACGTGGTTGGCCTTGTTAAGTAGAGAATGTTTAACTATTCTTGAAACAAAGAGAAGCTCAATAATTTAAGGTCTCAGTCCATCGAGATGCTAAAAAAATGACAGGAATCAACGATGGAGAGTTTTTAGATTCTGAGAAGACGTATATGGAGTGGAGGCCAGATTGAGTACCAGTGCAAAGTGTTAATAATTATAGCCTTTCGACCAAGATCAAACTGATCAAATAAATACCCTTGTGTGATTTATAATAATAAGGAAATTATTATTTCATTTATATATATATGTGTTGGTTGAATTAGTTAAGGGCCCAAGGTCAGCCTCTTGGCTTTAACATTAAATATATTTAATAAGACCAGGTCGGCCCTCTTGAAGATAATTCAATTCATATATATATGGTGTTGGATTCTGGGGAGAGAAGCACCAAAAACATAATGTGCTTCCCTCCCCCAAAACCTTGATTCTCTGCCTTAAGCAAACTTAGATCAGCATATATTGGTGTGAAAGATAAGTAGCTTCGGCTAATAGATAAGAACAAGTCTGAGCATGAATAAAGATCAGATTATGATCTGATCCATACAACCAGCAATTATTGGCAATGTTAACTACGAGTTGATTAGGGCTAGAAGCCTCTGTTAGGACTGGACTCTTCCTCAATACACTAACACTAAGGTACTAATCAGGTTCTCCTCATCACCTTTGTTAGTACAGTTGGAGGCATATAGACTGGAGTATACTTGGTTGATATCTTGGTATCTTCTATCCCTTCTTGTTTACTTTATTCTATGTTTAGCTGTGTTAGATCTCTATAGTTTGTTCATTTAGGAGTAGAATATGAAATATATCAACAAGAGATGATGATTCAATAACCTACATCTAGAAAACCTTCACAATTATCCCTTCTTTGGTCTCCACTTTTTCTTCTTCTAAAAAATGGTTATCTAGAAACTTTGGAGCCTGCTGATTCTTGCTGTACACAATCTATGTGTGTTGATGAGAATGAGGACGTGCATCACAGTAATACAAGTAAACATATTAAGTTTATTGGTGTAGTAATAAAAATTTAATTGCAATTGGTGTTTGGATTAATGTAACAATTTGTATTGCAGCTGTAGAGAGTGTAGAGGTCGTTGTTAATGAGTAGGTTGAGGTTGAGGCCGAGGCCAGACAAACTGACCTTGATGTTGATGATGTGACTAGATCAGGTAAAGAGCTATATGATTATGAATGTTTTCAATGCCTTTATTACCAAGGAATCACCACCCACCATTAATGAATATTAATGAACACTTACACCATGAAGAAGACAAATGATTAAATAGAAAGAGAGGACCAACTGAACCATCTTGTGGTCAGTCTATATCACATTGAGAAACAACGTCAAGACTTGAGAATCAAAAAAATCAAAAGTTTCTTCAAGACCATGAATGATCAACAACATTCCATCAGAAAACAAAACACTAATCTATGTTATCATTAAGCCATAAAATATGTCTTTAAAGTTTAGAAGCATCACAAAAACTTTCAAGAAACATAGTACTATCCAAAATATGTCTTTAAAGTTTATTTCTAATGATTATGATGATGTTGATGTTGATGTCTATAATTTATTTCACTTACTGATGCTTGCCTAGATTGAATTTTGAATTGCCAGGTTGGAGAACGCTTTCAAAGTTTAGGGTATGTTCCACATGATACTCTTAGTTGTAGCTCAAATGCAACTCAACATATTTTTGATGCTGGGAAACCCACTATAGAAACTCATCCGTAGGTGAAATTTAATGATGTGAATCTTGGAATTGTTAATGTTATTACTTTTCCTCACGTTTCATATTTGTGAAAATGTTTCTTGGCACTATCTTCTTTTTCAATTCCTATATTTGCAGCTTTTTAGATCATTAACATAAGCATTACATGTCTTTGTTCAAAGTTTATTCTAACACTATATTATATCTTATTCTTATTACAATGTTCTTTGTTGTGGGGCAGGAGGTCAATCTTCATTGTCTTCATTGTGGGGGTCAGTGAAGATTTCTTTGACAAATAGTAGGTCTTCTTTAGTATCTTATAATAACATGCTAAATTGATAAAGGTGTTATGGGAATTTAATCTGCAATTAATAATGGATTAAGAATATTATTACTATGGTTAATGTTCCATTTAAATGCATTTAACACAAAAAACAAATTTACAAAACTGAACCAGTGGCATGTTTACAACAAAGATGTGTTGAGGAGTTTGCTCCTTGTTTAATGTTAACTGTTCCTGCACAATCCACTCATACAACAGTGAAATTCTATGTGGAAGGGATGGTTGATAGTGTCCCTTGAGGGAAGGGGGATTGTGAAAGACTTGTTATCATTGTATTGTGTATTTCCAATATGTTTGGATGCAGGGTAGACCAGGAGAATGAAGGATCATTCATTAATTGCATGATAACCCAATTTTGAAGGGTCACTGGTTGAGGGGACAGTCAAGGTCTGGATGATTGGGCCATTGGAGGACCCTATTTCTTTGTATTAATTTCTATTCAAATTGGATGCATGGATTTCTTGTGAATTATCGACTGCTATGTATCCTGCAACTGCATTTGTAAATCTGCATATACTTCTCTAAGGTTGTAAGCCACTTACAGATCAAAATAGAGAAACTAAATCAAAATCATTCTTTGTCCTATTTCCTTTTAACAAAGTCTCAACTATCAATGATACAATACATTTGATGCCCTAAGCTATCAATACAAATGATGCCTAGCTAGAAGCTCATGGGCTGTCCATTTGATAACCACAGTTAACATTTCAAAAAAATGGATATCCTTGAGCACAAGCACCAATAACATCAAATAATGGAGTTAAAGCACAGGCTAGGGCATGACACCAATAAAATGCGATCATTTCAGTGACATCAATATACAATGGTGTCATTAAACACATATGCTAGTAATATCAACAAATATGAATCCAAACATTTGAAAACCAATGACATGTTTACAACAAAGGTCTAATAGAACTCCCAACAATTCTTAAACATACTTTATCTGATATGATGAATTCTTAAACAATTAAGGTTGGAGTAGACATAGTTATCACACATTTTTTTTGTGTGGTAAAAGGAAAATTTGGCTAGGTCAAATCTTCCTTCATGCTAGCAGTCTACAGAATTAGACCATTATTAACAATTGATCATATCAAATAAATAGTATGTCTAAGAATTATTGGGACGGGTCCTTTGGCATGTATTAAACAAAATATATAGAATTTTCAGCATATTATTATCATTCTATTTCTTTGTTGTAAACCTGCCATTGGTTCAGTTTTGTAACTTCACTGTTGTATGAGTGGATTGTGCATGAACAGTTAACATTAAACAAGGAGCAAACTCCTCAACACATCTTGGAAACTCCATTCACTTCTACCAAGAATAAAGCATTTAATCCTTTCAACATTACATATAATCATTAGACAGTTACATTTTCTGAATGTGTAGAGGAATAGTCACAACCAAAATGACCAAAACTACTTTCACCCTTGCACAAGCTATTCCAAATTTCAAGTAAAATGAGCAATATGCTATATAAAATCATTCATATTCATAGTAACCATTCAAAGGATCATTTTTTCAAGGAACCCTCTGATTGTACCCCTGCGACAGAGAAAGGAAACTTAGTAAAACCAGTCTATGCCAATGTTTGTGAGGGTACAGTCATTATAAGTTCCTCTCAAACCTCTCCAAACATGTAAGATTGTCTTTAAATACTTTATTGATCTCTTCTAAACATTAACCAAATCAAACCTACATTTGAAAACCACACACAATAACCCCAAAATGAAGGGTTTTGTATCCTTTAATGAATCTCAGTCATTGGTAACGCATGGACAATCAAACTAGTAGTCTCCAAAGCATTCAATAAGTGACTGGATTGTATTTAATACATGCCAAAGGACCAGTTGTATGAAATTGTCAATCACATAGCATTTCATTGTTGTATGAGTGGATTGTGTAGGAACAGTTAACATTAAACAAGGAGCAAACTCCTCAACACATCTTGGAAACCATTGAATTCAATAATAAATGAAACCTAACACCAACACTATTCCTTCCATTCACTTCTACCAAGAATAAAGCATTTAATCCATTCAACATTACATATAATCATTAGATAGTTGCATTTTCCTAACTATGTACTAGAGGAATAGTCACGACCAAAATGATTTAAACATTTGAAAATAGTGAATCGATATCCTTGAGCACAAGCACCAATAACATCAAATAATGGAGATAAAGCACGAGCTAGGGCATGACACCAGTAGAATGTGGTCATTTTAGAGAGCATTCACGATCAAATAAAATGCAATGCATTTGAAATTTGTGGTCGAATATGATGCCAGAGGCTCGAAAGATGAAGAAATCACATACGAAGAACATGCCATTGGTTCAGTTTTGTAAATTTGTTTTTTGTGTAATTAGTAATTGGTAGATTAAATGCAGATAACACCTTTATCAGTTTAATTAGCATGTTATTATCATATCAGATAAAGTATGTTTAAGAATTATTGGGATTGGTCCTTTTGCGTGTATTAAACATAATAGAATTTTCAGCATATTATTATCAATCTATTTCTTTGTTCTAAACATGCCATTGGTTCAGTTTTGTAGATTTGTTTTTTGTGTTAAATGCATTTTTTGTGAGGAGGGGTCTTATTCTAAGGAGATTGATGAAGATTGTACACCTCAAAAACCAATTCATAAGTCACCAATCCATGTTTCCTATTCGCTTATATTTTTGGTTTGGTAAATCTCCTTATAAGTTTCATGTCCTTTCTTTTGATTACTATGGATGAGATATATATCTTACATTTAACATTCAACTTCTTTACATTTTAGAACATGTAGTGTGTTTTTTGAGGATTTTACCAAATCAACTTTTAACATAAACCAAAAACACCAAACTGATATCTTGCCCTTGCAATGTGACAAAATATTTGCATTTGACCAATAACTACAAGCAATTGAATGATAAATCCACATACCTGTATCTTTGTAAAATACGTGGAACATCAAAAAGATGGCTAAGTGGTTGTCGCCATGATTTTTATCTACTGAATATGGGAAATAAAAACACCAAAAGGAATCGAATAGAAAATATGATTGGTCATTTTAGAGAGCATTTATGATCAAATAAAATGCAATGCCTTCTCTCACTCTCGATCAGCTTTCACCCGCTCGTTTTCTCCCACTCCTTTTCTCTACAATCAAAATAAAAATGATTTGGTTGTTTCAAAATAGTGAATCAATATCCTTGAGCACAAGCACCAATAACATCAACTATTTTGATCTATGGGTACCCTAATGTTGGCAAGAGTTCTTTTATTAATAAGATTACTCTGCAAGCTTGAAGAAGCAATATATTTTGGCAAATGAAGAGTGGAAAGATGATGATATTCCCGAGATCATGGATGGACACAATGTTTTAGATAGAATGGGAAGACATCTTTCCAGCCTAGCCCTGGGTCCTTCGACAATTGGGGTAGGATCGAGAGCCAGGCTAAAAAGATGTCTTCCTTTTTTTTGTGGAATATAGGCTCTGTTGTTGCAACAATGACAGACTGTGATGTACATATTACAATAGCTGAGAAACATAAATGTAGGCATCATGGTCACAATTTTTTGGAGACACAACATAATTGAGTGTTATTCCCAGACGATGCAAAGCAACCACTACTTTGCATCGTCTTGAAAAACCACTCAATTATGTTGTGTCTCCAAAAAATTGTGACCATGATGCCTACATTTATGTTTCTCAGTTGTTGTGTCCCAAGACCCCTTATGACCCTTTACAACCGTTTACAATCCCTAAGAATACATCTTAGAGGTCTTAAAATGTCGTAAAGGGTCATAAGAGGCTCCTAGGAGGGGCTAGGTGAGCTTCCACCTTCACGTGGTTGGCCCTGTTAAGTAGAGAATGTTAAACTATTCTTGAAACAAAGAGAAGCTCAATAATTTAAGGTCTCAATCCATGGAGATGCTGAAAAAACAATAAGAGTCAATGATGGAGAGTTTTTAGATTCTGAGAAGACGTATATGGAGTGGAGGCCAGATTGAGTACCAGTGCAAAGATGATGATTCAGTAACCTACATCTATAAAACCTTCATAATTATCCCTTCTTTGGCCTCCACTCATTCTTCTTCTCAAAAATGGTTATCTAGAAACTTTGGATAGTGTTTTCTCATCCATGCATCAAATGTGCTAGTGATCATATAAAATTACTTTAGGCCTCCAGTATTGATGAGATGTACAAGTGTAAAATGTTTTTGCGAGACTGTGATCAATATTTGCAATTTACATAAATGCAAGGCGGTGATTATTCTCAACGATCGACAGGTAGCTAGGACTAAAGATAACATAGCTCAAGAGACCATCATAGGTTGTCTCTTTCTTCGGTCTATATTATTGACAGAATGTTTTACCTTTCATTAGCTCATCAAATCTGGGGATTTGAAAGAATTTAATAGAATATTTTCATGACAACGTATATTATTTAAGTTGATGTTGCACGAATTTATCTACTTCGCGCACTTGTATACTATGAAGATGGCAATAAAGAAGCATCTCCTCCCATGGCAATGCTTCTTTATCGTCGTCCTCATAGTCTACAAGTGCGTGAAGTAGATAAATTCGTGCAACATCAACTTAAATAATATATGTTGTCATGAAAATATTCTATTAAATTCTTTCAAATCCCCGGATTTGATGAGCTAATGAAAGGTAAAACATTTTGTCAATAATATAGACTGAAGAAAGAGACAACCTATGATGGTCTCTTGAGCTGTGTTAACTTTAATGTGCCTATCCGTCAGTTTTTTGACAATTCATAATTAATTCCGACAGAAGCGCTATGCATTCGACAGACAAAATGTCAGGAACAAATAATTTTTGACATTTATTGCGACAGTAATGCTATATGTTTGACAGGAAACCTGTCGGAGATTAGTGCATAATTGTCACTATTTTGACAGTTTAAGTGTCGTAAAGAGAACATTTTTGATAGAACTTTCAACAGTGAGATCATATCACCGACAGGTAGATCTGTTAGAATATGATGAAATGTGTTGGTATTCCAATAGTTCTACCATTGGAATTAATATGGTTCGACAGTCAGTTCCGATAGAGATTGTATATTTCTGATAGGTCTTGTTATTGGAATTCTGATGGATGAACTAGAGGAAATGCCATTTCGAAGCTGTTGTCATTTGCAACTTTTTGATGTGAGAAGGTGTCGGTAAACCAACAGGTAGGTCTTTTGTCGCAATCTTCTACACAAAAATGGCGACAGACTCATGTGTCAAAATTCTGACAAATGATCATTGCAAATCCGACAAATGGCCGTCAAAATTTGGCCCCAAATGTAGTAGTGATGGGTTTCCTTATTTAAAAAACTAGCTCCAGGAATCAAGTCTATTTGATGACTAATCTTTCTTATTATTGGTAATCTATCTAGTACATTATCAGATACAATATCTTGAAACTCAACAAAAAAATATGCAACTTCCATAGGTACATCTTCTACTTCCTCTTTATCAACTCTTGTAATTAAATCAAAACACATATGTTCATGCTTCATGCCTTCTAGAAAATTCCTTCCATCAACTAAACATATTCTTCTATTACCACATACCTTTTCCTATGTCTCCTTCAATGGCTTCAGCTTGTGTTAGACTCTATCCTTTGTCAAAGAATACGTATTGGCATACCATCATGTATTGTACATTGATCAAATTTCCATGGTATCCCTAAAAATAGATGACAAACATCCATATGCATAATATCACACAATATCTTATCATGATAGTTTTCAATTTTGAACTTTACTAGACATTGTTCATTAACCAAAGCCTTGTGATCCTTTTGCAACCAAACAATTTGGCAGGGATTCAAATTCTTCCTTCTTTCTAGCTTCAATTTATCAGCCATTTCCTCTAAAATAAGGTTATTAGTACTACCACCATCTATAATAACATTACATACCTTGCCATTACACTTACATCTTGTGTGAAATAAATTCTTCCTTTTCTCAGGTTCCTTCTCATCATTTAGCAAGGCTCTTCTGGCAATGAGGACCTATCCTCTTTCATCATCTTCAAATTGTGAAGATTCAACATCCTCATCTACACGTGCAACTCATAAATTTACCTCATCTCCTATTAATCATCCCTTGATGTTGGGGACACTCCTAAGCTCTATTCCCTTCTTCTCCACACTGGAAACATGTTCCATGGAAACCTCCTCTTCTTGGTCCTCATCCTCATCCTCTTCCTCTTTGGCCTCCATTATTTTGATCATGAGTATGACAGGAATTATTTCCCATCTGATTCTGACTACTAATAGAGTCATCATTCTTCTTTTGATCTTCATTTCAACCTCCATAAGACCATCCACTAGGATTTCCACCATGACCTCATCCACCTTGCTTGCTCTCAAACTTTTTTGTTTAGTTTTTCTTCTACCTTGAAAGAAAATTGATATGTGTCTTCAATGGTAGACATTCTTACCATTATTAACTCTTCTTGAATACTCGGCCTCAACCCATTTATGTGATGATAAACCTTCTCCTTGTTAGCTTTAGAATGACCCATTCTGATAAGGACTCGATAGAAATCTTTTGTATACTCCTGGACATATTTTCTTACTTGCTTCAACCCTTACATAATTCACCAAATCAAGTTCATAGTCAACAGGAATGAATAATCTCTTTAGTTTTTCCACCATCCAATCCCACCTTGTTATCTTCTCCTTTCATCTTCTATTTCTCTCCAACTGAACCTCTTTCCACCAAATTTTAGCATGACCTTTTAGCTTGGACTTTGCGAATATGGCCCTCTCAAGATTTTCTATTTCCTCAAACTCAAAGTACTCCATATTTTTTATCCAATTGATCAACTCTTATGGATTAAGATTTATAGAAACTATATAAACTTTTATCTTTGGTCTCTTTCCAATATTGAAAATGACCCTAAAAAACCTAGCGTCATCGGGATCCCTAGTCATTTCTTTGTCTTCTTCAAACTATCCTTCTTCTTTAGATTCATCCCCACTTTCATCTCTTTCCCTAATATCTACTCCTCTACACATATCCTCTTGCAGTGCTTGCACTTATCTTTTAAGGGCTCTAAAAATCTCTTCTGTCACACTGGTGATTCTTCAACCACAGTTCCTTCATGGAGGCATTTTCCTTACTTATTTCTCAGACCCACAACCATAGTCTTGGTGTAAAATGCCTCATGTTCAATGATCTACCTACAGACATAGGGACTTCTTCTTGGATACCACTTGATGAAGGGTACTCCTCTTATTCAACCAAACACACACAACACAACAAGGAGATAAACAAAAAAATTGCAAGAACATAAAAATGGAAAGAACAAAAACACTTTCTTTATATTATCTTTAATGAAATGACATAACAATATTTTTTAAAAAATAGCATTCTACACCACATGGGCATTTTCATTACAATAATTTGCAAGACATAGCCAAAATCTACACTTTTAGAACTAAGCCCTAAAACCCCCCTTCATCCCTATATAAGAAGCACAATTAACCACCTTAGAATATTCTAGAAATTG
This sequence comes from Chamaecyparis obtusa, assembly GCA_027943335.1. Lineage (NCBI taxonomy): Eukaryota > Viridiplantae > Streptophyta > Pinopsida > Cupressales > Cupressaceae > Chamaecyparis > Chamaecyparis obtusa. Next base: position 1,154,591 of record BSBK01000610.1, read on the forward strand.
AAATTTTCCCATTTTGGCACCCAGTGGTTCAACTTCCCACCTTAAGTGATTTTTCTCTCTCTTCCTTTTGTATCGAAACTTGAGTCCTGATGGCACAACTTTCAGAAGCCATAACTTTTGAATTGTTGGCTCGATTGTCTATTATAACCCCATTTTAGAAACCTTTCAAAGTGCTCTACAACCTAAGATCATAGAGTGCTATCTGAGCAAAGTTTGACCCCCTTTTGGAGCCTCTAAGGCCTTCAAAATGGAGTTTAGAGTTTTTGTACCACCCCATCAAAATAGAAAATTCAATATCTTGAAAACTATATTTGATCTTGCCACGAAAATCTACCAACATGCTTATATATAAAAAATGAACCTCTAGGGAAGTAATTGGGACAATATGTGCTCAAACAAAAAGCTAACTAGAAATAGTAAACTTGCCAAAAATAGTAACCCTTCCCAAAAACTAGACAATATTTTTGGGTGATGCAAGATTGCTCTTACACCCTAGATGTTCCTGCATCAGTATGGATTCAAAACTTGGATGCGATAATGTCAATGAAGCATCTAGATATAATTGTTGACAAAGCACAAAATTTCATGGATACTTGCCAATTCTCTATGAATACTCACTAAATTTCCTTGTAATTGTAAATTGTGCATTCCCTCTTTTATATGGTACAAATTATCACCCAATGGAGATGACATCATAATGGAAGTCCCAATAGATCCTAAATCCAAATTTGTGTCCTCTTTATTTGGAGTTTTTCCTAGTGTGTAGGAATTCTTTCCTATTTTGTGGCATGATTATATTGAGGCTTTGATAATGCAAAATATAGTTTCATCATTAACTCAAATCTATTTTGGTTTGAAAATTATGTTGGCTCTAGAATAAATAAATAAAACAAAGAGAAAATTGCTAAAGATCTTTTGTGAACTTTCTCAAAATGTAAACAAATTTAAAATGTTCTAAATTTGCAACCTATAGACAAATTTATTAAACATTCTAAAATTGGAATAAATTACTCAATTTTGATCACCAAACACTAAAAAATGGGTTATAACTTTCTTAAACTCCCATCAAACTCTAATAAAAATTTGTAGAAAAATACACAACTATTTGTGAAAATAGAAAAATGTTCAAAAATGAGGATGCCGCCTTATTTTCACAGAATCCTATAAAAATGCTAATTAACATCGAATTTAGATTATAGATGATTCATTAAGTCCTTGATTAACCCTCTATATTTTACAAGGAAAAATCACCAAAATGAGAGCTATATGCATGACAATTTGACCTTCTAAAAAAATTGCCATGTTTGTCATCTTTAGATGCCAAAGTCATACTCAAATACCACTAGTGATGAAATTGATTGCATAGGAATAAGTTGCAAATTGTTGATAATGCTTAATAATAAATTAGTTAAAAGAACAATCCTCCAATAAAAAAAATTGTAATTTGTAATGGTAATAAACTAGTCATTGGTACCTCTCATAAATATTCCATGGATGCCACCTAGGCCAACCTAACTACCTATATGAGGTCTTATAGTCATTTAACTTGATTATGTATTATGTTATCCACAAATTAGTCACATATTTCACAATATAATTAATGGGCTAAGGATATAGCATAGTATTCCATTTTAGGCCCATTGATAAGGTCATAGAGTAACCATCAATGTCAAGCATACCCCACATGACATCGTGCCTTAGTTCTATCCTAAGGAGATTATGCAATAAATTAAAAGAGGGGAAATTGAGATAAATATACCACCATGGCATGTGCTTGAAGGTGAACTACAACACAAACAATATAATTTTCAAAGTCATATGCAATGAAAAAATAGATATTTTAACCTCTTAAAGACAAATAACATAAAAGAAGACAAGCCTCTATCAAGTGATGCTAACAAGGGACTTGCAAAACATAGTTGCAAGGCCCACTACATTCCACAATATGACCTTGATGTGGAGTATTCCTCTATGTAGAGCTCTAGATAGCTATATTTATCCATTGCGACAACAAACTTATTGGCTAAAAGAGGATGTTGATTTTACATGATGAAGTCACTCAAGGAGACAGAGTAATAGTTTCCCTCCATCTCACCTTGATTAATTTTTGTCACTTTGAGGTGAAATTTGAGACATTGGAAGGTTGAGCTACTCCTTGGAATGAGACATTGGAGATTTTAAGAGGCCCAAAGGACATGAAAAGCGGTTCATTTTTTGTGTGTACATGCTAATGTGCTATGTTAGTTTGATACGTTTTACAACCAACAAGGGTTTTTTTCTCTCTAATAATGGGTTGACAAGTATCAGGTTAGCACAGTCATGGTCTAAGAGGACAATCTTCAATGTCATGATTAGTATCATAATGCCTAAAACAAGCATTGGCTAGGTTAATTCAAATCTACTCTAGAAAAAGTGAAGTGAGCTCACTTGAATCTCCAATGACTCTTTCATACTAGCGGTGAGGCTTTTTTTGACACATACCCATATGTAGGGATGGAAAAATAATATATCTAGATCATGGTGTATAAAACACCCTGTCTCTTAAATGATTTCGTCAAGGAGAATACATAGGTGAATGGGTAAACTTAAGAGCTCAACCTAGACAAGAAATTAAGAAAGACCTACTCTTGAACTTTAAAGTCATAGATCTAACAAAATAACACGTGAAAAGGATGTTACACATGAACCAACAACTAGAACATTTCAAAAGTGCATTAACCTATTGTGACTACTTGATTGAAAATACTAATAATAACCATTAGTAAGGTTTCAAACATTTGTAAGTTCAATACCATAGGGCTCCCAAGCATGCTTAGCCTTAATAATAAAGATTTGCTCTGAGGGGATAGAAACCATATAATAAGCAATTATGCTATAGGTTTCATACCACTTGCAAATGAAATCTATGTATGGATAAACATGCATCTAACATTTTGAACAATATTATCAATCATTGCATAATAAGCTTTGTGTGCAAATCTCTCCCATCTTGGGTGCCATGATCTACATTGTTTAGAGAAAAAGTTGCATGAGGCTAAGAAAAAGAGGTATTTAAAGCTCTTAAATTCCTCCTAAGGGCTAGATTAATGGTGATGTTAATGGAGTAAATCTTGGAATGTCCCATTTGGGTGATATGGCTAGCTTTAGAATTGTACAAAGGCCAAACCATCACGTTTGCAAAAGCCAGATCCTTGACCACTAACTTGAATATTGTTTCGAAATAAATGAATTTCATATTTTATATTAATACTTACATAATCTATTCGATGGACAACCTCAATACTTAAGTTATTCTAACATGTACTTATATATACAACACTCTCACATGCTAAATGAATACATTGTCCCTATCACATGCCACTTTATCACAACCCTATTTCGTAAATTATAAAATAATTTACACTTTTCTTATTTAATATTTTTTCTTAAATTCTAAAAGTGATAAAATATAAATTTAATTTACATTAGATTTATTATTAGTATAACACTTTTTATTAATACTTTAAATATCATATTACAAGTTAAAAAAAGTAAATACAAATTTCCATAATATATAATTTATATGTGACATGATTTGTTTCCATTAAATATAAGAAAAACTATTGAAATGCAAACAAGGGGCAATTTTTTTAATAAAGGAAACTTTATAGGAAAAGTTCAAACCTTTGGAAAAAATTGGAAATTTCTAAACAAAAAGACAAACTTAGTTTCCCACACAAGAAACGGGGAGTTTTGAAGGGGAAATAGAGAAAATTGCCCAAACCGATTCATCATTGGATAAGTCGATTAGCATATTTGGGGGAATTTTGTAGAAATAATGGAGGATGTGAGATCAAACCATTAAAAATTAGTATTTCCATACAAAACCAATATATATTGTAGATTTGGGTCGTAGTTTAATGAGTCTTCAGGATCAAGAAATTATTAAGGGGATTGAAATCACTTCTTCTGTAAGAGCAGTTACACATCAACAATTTGCAGATGACATTCTCCTCTTTGGAAAAGGCACTATTATTCAGATCAAAACAATACTTGATAATTATGCTACAGCTTCAGGTCAAGTAGCTAACAAAGACAAATCTATGATATTCTTCTTTCACACAAAAAATAGAAAAAGTATTGACCTTTGAAATAGGTTCTCTGCCATGTTCATACTTAGGGATCCCCATAGATACATCTTTGAGAACCACTTTGGCTTGGAAACCTATCAATGAAAGACTGGATAGGAAGATGGATTCTTGGAGATCAAAATGGTTATCCTGGGCGGGCAAAATTGTGATGATCAAAGCTACATTGGCTTCAATCCCTATATATCTAATGTCTTTCATTTCTCTCGCCATGGGTTGCTACATGGATATAGTCAAGAAAACAAGGAATTTTTTTTGGCAGGGCACAGACACAAATATAAAATTCACCCTCATATCTTGGGACAAGATTTGTAAACCAGTAAATGCAGGGGGCACTGGTATCAAAAACCATCTGTGGTAGAATCAAGCACTAGGAGAAAAACTTTACTTGAAAATCATGAAGGATCAGAACCTTGAATGGGTTAGAATTATCAGTGGGAAGTATCTTGGCATTAACAGTGAATCAGAGGTCTCTTGAATAAAAGATTCTCCTAGAGGATCAAGAATTTGGAATTTCATCTCCAAGTCAAGAGACATCGTGGATAATAACATTACATGGAACATCAAGGAGGGCAATAAAGCTCGGTTTTGGGAGGATTCCTAGGGTGGACATCCTAGCATCAACTAGTTGTTGGGCCTGAACAAAATTAGTCAGGAATGTTCGGCTTTTTGGGGTCCCTTTGTCAGAGACTACATTATTCCTGCTCCTTTTTCCACAACAGATGGTTCTTGGCAATGGAGAGATTTTTTCGAACTCAGTCTTGACTAATTGGAACTACTTCGATTAAAGATGCTTCTTAAAGATAGATTCTTTTTATTCAAACAGGGACAGGATGAAATCATTTGGAATGGGGCTAAATTAGGAACCTATAATGTTAAGGATGGTTATAAGATTTTGTCAGGGTTTATCCAAACAAGGATAGATGAACTTCCAATACAATTATGTTGGAACAAAGTATGTCTTCCCAAGGCAAGTTTATTCACATGGACAACTTCTCAAGGTAGGATTTTAACTATAGATCAATTTCTAAAGATGGGATATTATGGACCCTCCATATGTTCTTTATGACACAATAGTGAAGAGGACATTAATCATCTATTGTTAGCATGTCCATTTTCCAATGAATGTTGGAACTGGATATGTACAAAATTAGGTTGGTTCTTAGCCTTCCCACAGGACATTCTATCTCTCTTCATATCTTGGCCCATGCTTTATGGAGATAGTTTATGTGGAAATTTATGAATTATCTCCCCGTCCATTCTGATTTGGGAAATTTGGAAGGAAAGAAACAAAAGACTTTTTCAAGGAAAATCTATGGAAATTACCTCTGTTCTAAACAAAATTGAAGTAGTTATAGTAGAGGTTATGAATTCTCGCATTCAAGCTCATTCAACTCAACATAAGTTCTACACTAGTTGGGATGATAAGATGATCAAAAGTTGGTTTGGTCTTAAAACCCCAATCACTCTAGGAAGAGGATGTAAAGAAAATACAATTCTTAGAGCTACTTGTGTGTGGTCGTCCCCATCTCTGGGCTACTCAATTTTTATGGGGCTTCTAAAGGAAACCCAGGCCCATAAGGGATAGACTGTATCATACACTCTTCAGATGGTAGGGTTTAGCAAAATTGGCTAAACCCTTGGAAATAGACACCAACAATATGGTAGAATTCAAAGCTTTATTGTTCGGTATTTCTCTTGCACGCGACCTTGGCTTGGGAAAATTGGAGATTGAAGGTGATTCCATGATTATCTTAAATGCTATGAAATCATGGTCTACTCCAAACTGGTGTCTACAAGCCACATTGGAAGTCATTTTAAATTTGATAAGGAAATTTGAATCCATAACGGTTAACCATATATTTCATGAAGGAAAAATCAAGGCACACAAGCTGGCCAACATTGCAGCCCGTGGAGTATTTATGAAGACTATTTCAGAGGAGGTACAACCAAATCATTCATGTTTCCAGCTTGCACTGTGAGAGATTGATGACAAATTTCATGAAGATTTGGATTGGGTATTCCAGTACAGATATGATGAGAAACTAGATGGGCTTCGGAGTGAAGATTCTTCAGATGCTACTGAGGTAGAGGAGGATGAGGAGGAAGAGGATGTTAATGAAGAAATGGATGTTGATGAGGAAGAAGAGTTGTACACACAAAAGTAGTGCACTTCTATGAATCCTTACAATCAAGCACACTCAAGAATGAGGTCTAAAAATTGATCCATAGCTCTCTATGTATGGAGTTGCAAGATTGTAAAATTGCTCTCAGCTAGAGCTATGAAGCTAATGACCTTGCTAGTCAACCACACAAAGAGAGATTCAAGTGAAGACAAGGGAAAGAGTGCCAATATCTCCAAGAATAAAATTAAATGAAAATGCAAGCTAGATTAAGAATGAAGATGCAAGCTAAGCTAAATGATAACAATGCAATGCTTGAAAGGAAATCTAATCTATAAAAGGAAAGTGCAAACTAGACTATGAAAGGAAAGTACAAGTCTTACAATCCCTCCTAATTAAGCTATGTGAGATTAATCTATAGCATAAAGAAAGTCTATACTAAGAATGCCATGATTATGCAACTATGAAAGCAAACTAAATGAAATGCAACAACAATGTCTTCAAAGCTTGGATGCAAGGATGTCTTCAAAGAGCTCCAAATAACCTAGAAAACCTGTAGCATAATATTAGCATAAAAATGAATGGATATATGCAAATGAGGAAGAGAGCTCTCCTTTTATAGGAAATGAGAAAGAATGGACCATGGAGATTAAGAGGTAAAAGATTTAATCAACGGTGGAGCATCAAAGAAGAGCAATCCATGTGCACAAATATCCTCCAATGAGAAAATAAGAGTTGACTTTTGTGTCCATATGAGACAAAAAGTGCTTTTCCCCCTTTTATAGAATAAGAATAATGCTTTATTTGTGCAACTTAGGATAAGAGGAAAAGGTGGGGCTTTTTATTTATTAAAAGGGGAGGAAATATTCTTTTTAATAAATAAAGACTTAGGATAAAATGGTTAGCCCGAAGGCAAATAATTGAAAATGATAAAATAGGACTTGATCAAGGAAATTGATATAATTGAAAAAAATGTTGATTTTTGAAAATATTGATTTAGGGATTTGATAAATTGCTGAATGGGGGCCCAAAGTCTAGGCGACCATTTTAGGGTGCATACATTTGCCCCTCTTTGACTAATGTGTGATCATTTTGGGAACACATGCAATCAAAGAAGAATTGAAATGTGAGATCGATTTGGGATCACAAAACAACTCAGATGTGTGTTCATTTTGGGAACATATCAGGACAAAAATAAGCAAAAGCTGAAAGACAAGACCAACACCGTCACTGCTAGGTGCAAATCAAGCCTTAGACAAAACTATCACCATCGCTGCTAGGAAATAATCAAGTCTGAAAAATAAGAGATAAAATCAAAAGACAAAATCACCACCATTGCTGCTAGGTGATAATCAAGTCTCAAAATAGGAATCTCAAGTTGAGCTGAATGATAAAGCTGAATCAAAGATTAAAGTTGATAGGTACTGCCCCCTCGGAATCAAAATTGATATCAGGTAAAGGAGAACAAGAAATTGATAAACTTGATCAAAGCACTAGAAATCATAGTTGAAGTATAGGACAATAGGATAACCAACAAGCAGTGAAGACATGCCCCAGGTTGACTAGGTTTGACTGGAAAAGATATAAGATAAAAATTAAGTCAAACCTTAGAGAAATGAAGTGAGTGATAATGAATGAGAGACTAGGAGTTTGAAAGAGATGGGGGTGAAGAAATGAAGATGCCCAACAAAGATCGAAGGATCAAGCCTCAAATGGTCTGCCAACTACGTAGATAAGGGTGAAAATTTTGAAATGCAATTTTGACTATCAAGATTAACTTGAATTTTGATTTCAAGTCTGAAAATGGATCCAGGACGTCAAAATTAGGTAAGGGTGCAATTTTTGCGCAATTCTGAGGTATTTGGAAATTTGGTCAAAAAGTCAAAATGCTATAGAGAAGAAGCGAAAGACATGATCGAGAAGAAGCGAAAGGTGAGCATAGCTGACCGACTAGTCCATGAAAGATAAAAGAAGAGCTCTCTCCACGTGCAAGATGCAAGACTAATCTAATATGAACCTAAGAATGAAAGCTACTATGAAAAGTGGTTGACTTGCAAGGTCACAGTGCTTATAGACATCTAATAATCATCATCAAGCTTTATTGGTAGCATCACAAGATCATACAATACACACTAGTATGACTATGGGTATATGAATATGATCTATATCAGATAGAATGTGAAAATCCCACCTAGGCACCAAAGACATGTAGGTCAAGATGACTAGTGCAGTGAGATTACCTAAGTTTGTTATAGCGAGATTATGCTTGCATTAGGACATAAGAAGGTCAAGATGGCTATAAGCATGCACTCGTAAACACTCAAGGATAATACCTTGTAGATCCTAGGTGTCAAGTGGATCAAGCATAAGTGCTAATGATAATTAGGACCAACAAAATATACCCACAAGCAGAAAAAGCAATAAAACATGTCCTCATACCCTCAGTCTTCTAGCTATGCATCATCGAAAACTATCATATGGAGAGAACACTCATCAAAGAAATCATCATAGACAGCACACAATAAATAAAGTCAACATTTCTCAATTGAGTTGATTGTTTAAGTGCGTGTGTGTTTGGTCATAGAGTCAAACTTTGAGTATCAAATTTGCTAATGAGCGATATGGCATCATACTTAGACTGGTGGGTAGGATATCTGATAAGTGTTAAGAAACACTTGACGCAAGGGTAGTGTTAAAAAAAAACATTGTTTGGGGTGGTGTTGAAAAACACCTATTGTGAAATGCCCCAATAGACAAACGCACCTAAAGGACCTATGCTAACAGGTATGCCCCCTAGACAAAAATAAAGACCAATTCCAGACCAAGTCAAATAAGGTCAAGGCATGATGGAGAATGCCTAAGTGTCAAGGACGCATGATAAAAGACAAGGGTGCAAAGGCCTCAAGTAGCGCCTGTGTCTAGGTTTTCACCACTTGGAGAATTTTTTTATTTTTTTATTTTTTTTTGTATTTTTGCTACCAAGGCGCCTATTTCCAAGTTTCACCAAGGCACTTTTTCTATTTTTTTTGAATTGTTTAAATTTTTTGATTTTTTTGATTTTTTTAATATTTTTTCAGGACTTTATATGCTTATTAGGATTTTTTTAGCATCATATATGAATTTTTTTTGGAATTTTTTTGCGATCAATAAATATGTACAAAGGATGCCCCCAAATAGAATAGGCATCATGGATAGAATTTCTTGAGGTGCAAAACATTAATAGGATCAGGGAGCTGTTCCCCCTATTCATCAGATAGCAAGTAAGCACCTGTCCCAAAAGCAACAGTAATAATGTATGGTCCAAGCCAATTAGGTTCAAATTTGCCCTTTTGTTCTTGATGTTGTTGGTTCTTAGGATTCTCATGTAGGACAAGATCTCCTACTTGAAATTCTCTAGGGCTAACCTTCTTGTTGAATGCTTTGGACATACGCTTTTGGTAGACTCTCATGTGATCAAAAGATGCTCTTCGTTTCTCATCAAGAAGTTCCAATTCTTGCAATCTCATGGCACGATAATCTTCATCTGTAATCAAACCTTTGAGAGAGACTCTAAGTGAGGGAATCTCAACTTCTAAAGGTAATATTGCTTCAGCACCATAAGTGAGGGTAAAAGGAGTAGCCCCTGTGGGAGTACGAATACTCATTCTATAGGCCCATAAGGCTGGATTGATCTGTAAGTGCTAGTCTCGACCATTCTTGTGAACTGTTCTATGGAGAATCTTAAGAATGGTTTTATTAGAGGCCTCTACTTGTCCATTTCCTTGTGGGAAGTAAATGGAGGACCAATGTTGTTTTATCTTGAATTTCTTGTAGAGGTGTGTAAGGTCCTTGTTTTTGAACTGACCTCCATTGTTAGTGATTATCTCAGAAGGTATCCCAAACTAACAAATGATGTCATTCAATATGAACAAAGAGATTGTCTTTCCTGAAGCAACAGAGAGTGGAATGGCTTCTACCCATTTGGTAAAGTAGTCAGTAGTAGTAATTATGAATTTATGTCCACCTGATGAGTTGGGATGAATTTGCCCAACAAGGTCAAAGGCCCAACGCTAAAATGGCCAATGAGAAATAGAAGGAATAAACTCCCTACCTGGAGCATGAATCAATTTTCCATGTTTTTGACACTTTTCACAAGACTTGGCAAAAGCTATAGGATCCATCTGCATTGTGGGCCAATAGTACCCTACCCTAAGTAACCTTCGGGCCATGGCAAGACCATTGGAATGTCCTCCACAAATGCCCTCGTGGATGTCAACTAACGCTTGGTCAGACTCATCCTTTTCCAAGAACCTAAGAAGTGTCCCATCTAAACCCCTCCTATACAGATCACTAGAGATAAGGGTATGGCGAGAGGCATTACGAACAAAGTTTCTTCATTCAAATCGGTTAAATGATTCAGGAATGATGCCATCATGAAGGTATGAATAGATAGCACCATAACGGGAAGACTCATGAGTGACCAAGGTACAAATGACATGGCTTTCAGAGGAGTCAAAGATGGGATGGTGTAGCTCTTCCACCAGGAATTCAAATCTTGATTTGTGTTGTTCCAACTGAAGGAGTGAAGCTAATGTAGCCATAGCATTTGCAACCTTGTTTTCTGCTCTAGGGATCTATTGAAATGTCACAAATGTGAAATAGCGTCGCAATGAATCAACCATCTTTTTGTAAGGTATCAGCTTATCATCCTTAGTTTGGTATTCTTCATTTACTTGGTTGATAATCAATTATGAATCCCCAAAGACATGCAGCTCTGTAATTCCCCATTCTATGGCCATTTTCAATCCATTGGTTAAGGCCTCATATTCAGCAATGTTGTTTGTGCATGGGAATAATAATTTATAGGACTTTGGAATAGTACACCCATGAGGGGAAACAAACAACACTCTAGCTCCTGATCCATTTTGCATATTTGAACCATCAAAGAACATTTTCCAAGTACGCGTGGTCATGTACATGATATGCTTATCTGGGAATTCCACTTGAATAGGCATGCTATCCTTGACCGGGAAATCAACAAGTTGATCTGCAATAGCTTGCCCTTTTATAGCCTTACGCTCAATGTACTCTATATCAAATTTCAACAAAACCATCATCCATTTAGCAAGTCTACCCGTGAGAGTAGCCTTGCTAAGCAAATACTTAAGAGGATCAATTTTTGCAACAAGATGTATAGTATGGGCAAGCATGTAGTGTCGCAACTTTTGGGAAGCAAACACTACCGCTAGGCAAGACTTTTTAATATTATTATAATTGATCTCATAAGATACTAGAGTATGGCTAATGTAGTAGATGGCTCTTTCCTTCCCTGTATCATCAACTTGAGCCAATAATGCCCCCAAGGAAGATTATGTCACTGAGATGTACAAAATCAATGGTTTTCCGGGGATAGGAGACATCAAAATTGGAGGATTAGCCAAGTATTGTTTTATTTGATCTAGGCTCTTTTGGCAATCCTCATTCCAAGCACATGTGGCTCCCTTATGCAATGTCTTATTGAATGGTTGTGCTCTATTTGCAAGCTGTGAAATAAACCTTCGTATGGATTGGAGTCATCCTTGAAGATTTCTCATTTGAATAATGTTTTTAGGAGGTGGCATATCTAATATGGCTTGAACCTTTTTGGGATCCACCACTATTCCTTTGGCTGAAATTATGAATCCTAGAAGTTTACTTGAGATAACCCCAAATGCACACTTTTTCAAATTCAATCTTAACTGAAACTACTCCATTCGATCTAGAATTACTTCTAAATCATCTAGGTGTGTATCCCTTTGCTTAGACTTGGGCAAGGTATCATCCACATAATCCTCCATGTTTTTATGCATCATAACATGAAATATTGTGGTCATAGCTCTTTGGTATGTGGCTCCTGCATTTTTTAATCCAAATGGAATGACATTCCAACAATAGGTTCCCCATGCACATGTGAATGTTGTCTTTTCTTGATCCTCAGGAGCTATTTTTATTTGGTTATAACCGGAAAAACCATCCATTAAAGAGTATATCTCATAGCTCGCAGTCATATCCACTATCATGTCTATGTTAGGGAGTGGAAAGTCATCCTTTGGGAAAGCTTTGTTAAGATCTCTAAAGTCTGTGCATACATGAATAAACCCATGATGCTTTGAAATTGGAACAATATTTGAGATCCACTCGGCATAGTCAATAACTCTAATAAATCTTGCTCCTAAGAGCTTTTCTAATTCAGCCTTAACAAGGAGAGCTATGTGAGGATGCATTTTCCTCAACTTCTGTTTTACTGGTTTAATTCCTGGAGCTATAGATAAGTGATGCATAATAAGATTAGTGTCAAGCCCTAGCATGTCTGAATATGTCCAAGCAAAATTGATTTTCTTCTTTTGTAAGAACTTTGTGTATGCCTCTTTTTCTTGCACTGACAGAGACTGAGCTAGATGAATCACCTGTGGAGCCTCTTCTGTATTCAAATTTACTGGTTGTGTAGGCTCAATAAGAACTGATGACCTGTCTTGGAAATAACTCGGTAGTTTATTAAGTACCCCATCCTTAGGTGCCTCAAGGAGGTTTTCACCTCCAGATACGTCCTTTCTTTTTACTTTTTTGGGTTCTGACACCGCCACATAGTGGTTTTCGCCATTAGAACCATTCCTCTTTTTTTTCTTTTCTTTTATTTTGCAACTGAGGTACTTAATATCCAGCTCTGTCATACTTGTTGTAGGTTCACTGGTGGAAGAGACTACATGTTTAAGAGCATTCAGGTAGCAAGCTATTTCATAGTCATTGTGAAAAGTGAGGAGCTGAGGCTCTTGACAAAGTTGTGACCAATCAATCAAATGATGGTTGACAAGGGGTAGGTCAATGACTGGTTCAACATTATTGATACAAAAGGTATTATCTCCAGTGATCACATAGTTAGGATCTATCAAGTCTCCCTCTAAGATACCCGAATTAGGGCTTATCTCACCAAATGAAGCATCATCCACTAAGGCAATTCAAGGAGTCCAATCCTCTAGTCCTACACTAGGTTCATTGGTCGCATTGGGTTGAGTACTATAGGTGTGGACAACATCCATGTCCAAATCAACTGTTTCATCTGAGAGAGAGTCCCACTCGAACTCATGTGAATATGTTTCTGAATCTCTGCTAGGATGTTTACACCAAGAAGGCTTAGGATGCCTTGATGTAGAAGCCTCGAGATTGTGAAGGGTATCACCTTCTTTGGTGTCTGTATTTTCAGCTACTGAATCATCCGAGTCTCCCCAAAGGAGATTGGTGGAAGGCACCCAATCATCAGTCATGTCTTGCTGGTTTTGAAAATTAGGTGTATAATCTAAGTCATTATCACTATCCGTTGTAGCTAGGATAGGGGCACTTTTGTTCTTTCCATTATCAAACCCTAGGCCAACCATTGACTTAGTCCTATGACCAAAAAGAGCATGGTTGAGTGGTTCAGCCTTGGCATCTAACCTGTGACTGAGAGGGCCATGACCTAGGTAGCCCATGTTGGTGACCAACGTGTATCCTCTCCCATAAGTCTTAGGAGATGGAGAAATTTTTTCATTATGTAGGTACTTTTCTTCTCTGTATATCCAATCTCTAACAGCCACCTCTTCTTTCTCACCCTGAATAGGTATTGAAGACTCTACAAAAGTATCAAATAGAGTCATGGCTGAAGATGAGGGACACATCTCTTGTGATGGTTTACCATAGGACCTAGGTGAAATTGGTAATTTTGTAAAGGAGTCAATTTGATATCCTCCCATACCAAGGTCTATGGACTTGAATTTATCCTTACATTGTTCAAGAGCTGCCCCAAAATTATGCGCTTCTCTATTTAAGGGAACATGGGCCCCTACTGAAATGGCATTAACAGATAAGGTACTATCACCTAGTATGCAAACTTCTATGCCATTGTATGGAAACTTGACACATTGGTGATAGGTAGACGGTACTGCTTGCATGTCATGAATCCATGGTCTACCTAGTAGGATGTTGTATGCTAGAGGACCAACATCAACGATTTGAAACAAAATGTCCTTTTCAATAGGACCAATTCTGACTGGAAGAACAACTAACCCCTTAGAACTTCTCTCAGCCTCATCATAGGCTTTGATAGTAATTTTCTTCCTAGTATCAATGGCATGCTCTGAGTAACCCAAGTTTTTCAAAAGACTTAAAGAACAAATATTGAGCCCAGCACCCCCATCTATCAACACACGCCTAACATGGGTTTTATGGATCATGACCTCAATGTGAAGGGAAATATTATGTGGATGGCTCAAGGCTTTATCATCTTCTTCGAAAAATGTAAGGTAATGTGGGCTAGCAAGGTGGTTGACCATGTTCTAGAATTGGTCAACATCTATATTATTAGGGACATTTGCTGCATGCAAAGCATCCTCAAGGACACACTTATGTCTAGGAGACAATTCTAAGAGCTCAAAAATGGAAAGTTGCGCTGGCATTCGCTATAACTGATCAACAAGGTTGTAACTCATATTAGGACCAACTGTAGACTTGGGAGGAACACTTTTGGACACTGGTTTCTTGGATTTGCTAGAATTAGGACCTCTAATGATAATAGGACCTTGGGACTAACTCCTAGTAACAACATTGAGAGGCTGAGATGACCTTCGAGATTGAGGACCTCTAAGCACAACAACGGGTCCTTCATCAAATATTGGAGGTGAGCTTACATCATAGTCATAGGGATCATTCCCTCTCATCATGTTGACATCATTGTCCACAACCTCAAGCATATTAATGACAATTTCTGCAGCTATATAGGTATAATTGATTGCGGCCTTGCCATTCTTATTTTGAGAGGTCTCCCCCTTCTCATACTTAGGCAAGGGCTCCTTAAAGGCCTTGTGGTCTGTGTTTGTGGTCAACCCATCAACTTGTAATTTCTCACTCTCAATAAGGTCTTGAAAAAGATGTTTGAGTTTAAAACAACCTTCAATGTCATGTCCAATCCCCTTGTGCTATACACAGTAAGCCTTCTCATTCCACCAATAAGGTTAAGGATTTGGTATGTGAAACTTTGAAGGATCATGAGGTTGTACCAAATTATGAGCAATCAAGGTCTTAAAAATGTCCGCATAAGAGTCTCCAAGCTTAGTGAATTGCCTCTTTCCTAACTTAGATTTATCTTGATACTTGGGCTTGTGCTCTTGTTGATCTAAGGATGTCTTCAGCTTCATAGCTTGAACTGCATTAGATAGATTAAGAACTCCTTGTTCCCTAGGTTGTGGAGAGTCAACAACTCTGTCATTGACTACGTGCTTATTTTTGTTCCAATATGAGTTCTTTTTATCCTTATTATTGTTGTTATTGTTCTGGCCATTGTTGTTGTTACTTTGTTTGGCCAAAATACCTTGTTCTTTTAAAACATCCTCGATGCAACATGCAGTTTCTACCATAGTGTCAAAAGAATTAAAGACCATTTTTCTAACTTCATATCTTAATTCTGGCACTAGATTGCTCACAATTATATCAATCCTTTCTTCCTCAGGGATGGTCCTAGAATACTTGGAGCATAAGCGTCTCCACCTTTGTAAAAATGTCACAAAGGGTTCCCCTTGATTCTTTTTTAATTTACACAAATCGAGCATGGTGACTGACCTTAATAGATTATATGCAAAGTGCTACACAAACCTTTGAATGAGTTCTTTAAAAGTTTTGACAAGAGGGGTAATGTTGGTAAACCACTCCATAGCTTGGCCTTTAAGGCTCCTTGGGAATAATCTCATAAGGTAGGAGTCCTCATGATGAAATTCAAAGCTCATGATATAGAATTGTCATACATGGTCATGGGGGTCACCACTACCATCATATTTGTCATATGTGGGGATTTCAACATTTCTAGAAAAATCTACCATAACCACACTTTTGTCAATGGGATTAGGACATATAGAATCCAAGTTGAAGGAACTCTTAGGAGTCATCATTTTTTCCATAGTCTTTTGCATCTGCTTAATCACCTCATCAGTTGAAGGGTTTTGCTTCTTAATCTTTTGATCCACATCAAAGTTGTATGGGAATTTTGCACCCTTATTGATTAGACTTTCTAAGAACTGATCCTTATTTTGCTCTACATACTTCTCCACATATTGTTGGAAGGATGGTTCTTGTTGCATTATCATAAAGTCAATAGTGTCAAAGTTGGCATTACTTCCTCCATGTTGAGAGCCATGATGAGCTCATTGGGAGGGTTGTCTTGAATATCTAGGAGGTGATTGTCTCCTACAATGGTTATACCAAGAAGTCCTTCTTCCTCTAGGACTAGGTGATCTTGATGGGGTCCTTGACCTCCTTCTTGGACTTGGTGAGGGAGTAGATGGTGGAGATTTGGTTCCACTATTGGTAACCCTATTGTTGAATTGATTATGGAGTTGTTGCGCTAGGAGACTATCTTGTTCTTCTTGTGCAGCTCTTCTCCTTATGTCTAGCAAAGCTTGTTCCTCATCCTCCAATTGTTTGAACCTTTCTTTCTTAGCAGCTTGTTCATCTAAGAAAGCTTATTTCTCCCTCTCAATGTGCTTCAACCTCTCACTTGTGTATCGTGAGGTGTCTCTAAGTGAAGAAGGTTGTCTTGAATGTCTGGATACATTAGCTACATTGATATGAGCATCACCAGATTCATTGTTTTAGTCTTCATGTTGTGACTGTGTATCTGAGTGAGCTTGCCTATGATGTCTCTCAGCTCGTTGATGAGCATCTATATACCTTGTGTTGATAGGAGGTGATCCAGGTGGACTATCAGAAGAAGATCCAATAGACATCGTGTCACCCCTATGTTGTTGGAACATGTCATTAAGAGTTTGATTCATTGCTTCTCTTTATTGTCTAGTGAAGGTGTAACTCATATCCATATTTGAGGAACTAGGTGCTAAAGAAGTACTCAATCCGTTAGGATTACTCTTTGGGTCAAAACCAACCTCAGACTCACTCTTAGGGGATCGATCGAAAATGGGTTCTTTTCCCTTTCGCTGTTGACGAGTCTTAACTAAGGGTAACTGATCAAAGACAATCGAGAGTCATTTTCCTTGATTCACTTGGTACTTTATTGTAACTGACATGAAAGGAAAGGATTCTTGAAGATAAGACGATCTCTCAAAGTGTCAATCACCAAACTAGGATAATTAAAGTTCTCTAATGTCCAAAAAGAGATGGTAAGATAGAGATTACAAAAGGCGTTACCAACACTGTCAAAGAGGTGCTTTAAATCAAAGGATCAATATCCTTGCACGTTTGAACCAGGAGGATGGACTTAGCCAAATTGTATAATTAAAATTGAATTTGAATGGAAATGATTTGGACAAAAAGAGTACTAGAATTCTCCAAGAATGTTATGAACAACTCTAGAGATATACTTTCTCAATAGGAATAATCTTCTAACTTGACAATTCTTCCCAAGGTGACTTTGTAAATCGAATGACACTACCCCTAGAGGGCTAAAACATAAATTCAGGGTAAAGACAGGCTTCTAGCGGCAAGATAAGTTACCTTCCTAAAGACCTAGCCAACTAAAAGCAACTACGAAATGACTGGAACTAGGTATACAGTAGAAAATTCTCAGGCGACACTTTTCAGGCTAACCAAGCGACACTTTAAGACTAGGCGACAATTCGCGCAATACAGGGTGACACTTTCCAGGCTAACAGTGCGCCACTTTCCAGGCAAGCGAGGCGACAGTTGTGTAGGGACGAACTATTGCACGACAATTCTTAGAACAAGGTGCGACAATGTTTCAGTGTCATACGACTCTTTGACCAGTGAATGTCAAAATCTCAATTTTAAGGCCTGTTTGTTCAATATTTTCAATTTGAGGGTTGATTTTTTGATTCCAATCACAATGACAACAGTAAATTGACAGGTTTGCAAATAGTATGGGATCAAATGTGTATTCAAGCACTTGAAACAAGGGCAAAAGCAACCTTGCCAAGACAAACACTTGTGATATCAAAATAGAAAAACACCCTATGAATACTACCGATTGTTTGAATGTTCAAGAACGTTAACACTAGTATTACACAATCGAAGACACTTCAAGCAATATCTATCCTAGAAAATCAAGGCTCAATACTTAACAATTTGACCCACACTTGATGCTCCCTTACCTCACACAAAGTGGTTGCCCACAATAGATATTGGCTTTGTCATGGAAGTGCCAAAGACACAACCAAAGGAACACATATGGTGAGTAATCTTGGGGTGATCTGGGTTATTCCACTTGGATCAATCCTTGCACCAAGAAGCTAAGCGGAAAAATAGGGTGGCCTCTAACTATGGTTCTTAATAAGGGCTTCCGTTCGTAGTACCCCTCTTGCTCCTCATAAAGGACTAGGACCTCGCAGCCTCAAGAGTACCTTAAGCATTCTTGCTCAATACTTTCCTCATGGTCACAATCCCACAAGTACTCACATCAAGCGAAGACAAGCACTACATCTACCAAGGTTTTGTGTCCTCGATAGCCTTGAGTTTATAGTGGGTCGGAATAGCTGGCAATAAGCTTGTCCCCACTTGGTTCGTTCCTCTTGATTGCTCAAGAGTAGGCCCGCTAAAGGATTTTAGAGATCTAAACAAAAAGTGGATCAACTTATGAGGTTCAAGGATTTTGTTTCACCACAAGGGTGAAGAACATATTCCTTTATCTCAAAGCTTTCTCCCAAACACACCAAGCAAAGGTTCAATTACCCTCTTGCTTTCAAAATTCAAAGATGGGTCAAGATTTTCTGGTTCACCACAAGGGTGAAGAGCATACTTCTCCTACCATCCAAGAATTCCTACAACAAGATATTAAGTGCCTATGAAATGAAACAACTAGCATATGCCACACTCAATAAATAAAACAATTAAAAAAACACTTGATTGGATTTTTATGCTTTGGGCAGCCCTACAAAAACCGTTAGTAGCCCTTGTGCATTTGAAACTTTGACATGCATTCTTTTGGCAAAATATTTCAATCAATGAGAGCACCTACAAGCACAACTTGTTAGCCCAACAAGGTTAGAACAATCCAAAATCCAATTAGCTCTAAGCAATCCACTATCAAAAAGTATTTAAAGCACTAAAGGTGGAATGCTTAACTCTTCAAATAAATGTGAAGTGAGTCCAAAAAGTGAAACATTTAACTCTTCACACAAACTCAAAGCAAGTCAAAACCTTAGAAAACTAATGAGATCAAGAAAGCATAAAAGGGAGAACTTTGTGGAACACTTAACGCTCTTTTCAAGTAGACCCCTCCCCTATGTGTGAATGCTGACCTTGCATCTAAAGGGCGGAAATGAGGGGCAATTAGAAATAAGCGAGTCCAACAACCCAATGTAGCCAACAAGATCAATCAAAAGTACTCTTCAAGTGAGTGTGAAGTGAGTCCAAAAAGTGGAACATTTAACTCCTTGCACAAACTCAAGGTGAGTCCACACCTTAGAAAACTAATGAGATCAAGAAAGCATAAAAAGGGAGAAACTTTGTGGAACACTTAACGCTCTTTTCAAGTAGACCCCTCCCCTATTTATAAATGCTGACCTTGCATCCAAAGGGCAGAAATGAGGGGTGATTAGAAATAAGCAAGTCCAACAACCCAATTTAGCTAACAAGATCAATCAAAAGTACTTCTAAAGTTGCTTATCAATACTACTCACAAATGAAAAAGGGTTGAATCAATGGAATATTTAACTTTCCAAGCAAACATAGAGTGAGTCCACAAAGTGGTGCATTTAACTCCCTATGTAAACAAGGAATGAATCCATGCTCCCAATCACTCAATGAGATATTTGATATTGGAAACCAAGAAGCATTCACTTACACAAACTTGTAAAAACAAATCTATGTTCTTTCATTCACCATTAAGAGCATAAAAGAGATGTGCCTATGAAAGCAAGTAAACATTCAAGCCAAACACATGAGAGGTTCTTTTTAGATCCAAAATTCAAATGAAATCTGCAAATGAAATCTATCTAACTACAACAAATCAAACTAGTAAATAGATTAATCTAAACTCGGCCAAAAAGGTCTAAAAAAACTCACTGTCAGGTACAGGCGACAGTACAGTCACTAGAAATGTCACGCGACACTTCTCTGCATATGGGGCGATAGTTTGTCCTGGGGCGACAGTTCTCCTTACCTGTAGGCGACATAATGCATAAAATAGAGTGACACTTTCTGTCAAATAGGGCGACACTTTTAACTGGTAAAGTGTCGCACTACTATACAGGAAACTGTCACATGACATTGGTGAAAAGTGTCACACGACACTTTGAGATAGAAAACCAGAGACCGAAAATAAAGCCAAAAATTGATGAAAATGCAAAAAATAAAGGACAAAATGCTAATGTTCTGCCCCACGGTGGGCGCCATAAATGTACACACAAAAGTAGTGCACTTATATGAATCCTTATAATCAAGAACACTCAAGAATGAGGTCTCAAAAATCGATCTATAGCTCTCTATGTATGGAGTTGCAAGATTGTAAAATTGCTCTCAACTAGAGCTATGAAGCTAATGACCTTGCTAGTCAACCACACAATGAGAGATTCAAGTGAAGACAAGGGCAAGAGTGCCAATATCTCCAAGAATCAAATGAAATGCAAATGCAAGCTAGATTAAGACTGAAGATGCAAGCTAAGCTAAATGATAACAATGTAATGCTTGAAAGGAAATCTAATCTATAAAAGGAAAGTGCAAACTAGACTATGAAAGGAAAGTAAAAGTCTTACAATCCCTCCTAATTAAGCAATGTGAGATTAATCTATAGCATAAAGAAAGTCTATACTAAGAATGTCATGATTATGCAACTATGAAAGCAAACTAAATGAAATGCAACAACAATGTCTTCAAAGCTTGGATGCAAGGATGTCTTCAAAGAGCTCCAAATAACTTAGAAAACCTGCAGCATAATATTAGCATAAAAATGAATGGATATATGCAAATGAGGAAGAGAGCTCTCCTTTTATAGGAAATGAGAAAGAATGGACCATGTAGATTAAGAGGCAAAAGATTTAATCAACGGTGGAGCATCAAAGAAGAGCAATCCATGTGCACAAATATCCTCCAATGAGAAAATTAGAGTTGACTTTTGTGTCCATATGAGACAAAAAATGCTTTTTCCCCTTTTATAAAATAAGAATAATGCTTTATTTGTGCAACTTAGGATAAGAGGAAAAGGTGGGGCTTTTTATTTATTAAAAAGGGAGGAAATATTCCTTTTAATAAATAAAGACTTAGGATAAAATGGTTAGCCCCAAGACAAATAATTGAAAATGATAAAATAGGACTTGATCAAGGAAATTGATATAATTGAAAAAAATGTTGATTTTTGAAAATATTGATTCAGGAATTTGATAAATTGTTGAATGGGGGCCCAAAGTCTAGGTGACCATTTTAGGGTGCATACAAGAGTGTGTTGTTGATGATGAGGAAGAGGATGAAGCTGAACAAAGGTCTCTAGTAAAAGAATTTGCTGATCAGGAGAACTTCACTAGATCTCAAAACGAGGAAGAGGACACTCATGGCTCCTCCACTAGTTCAGAGAATGATTGTACCTCTGCCTTTGATTAGCAATGGTGCTAAGTTCCTAAATCTTCCCTTTTTGTCTTTATAGTTTATAGTTTTCAGTTTAGTTTTTTAGCTCAACTTATGCTTGATATTTTGGCATTCATGGAGGCTCTGAGCAATGTTGCTCAGTCTTTTGGTTGCCTCTGATACTTTACATGCAGATTCTGCTACTTTTAACATGTTAACTTTGAAAAGTTAATATTTTTAATAGAATCCTTCGGCTTCGGCCTCTTATATATATATATATATATATATATATATATATATATATATATATATATATTCTGGAGCAGATTTTTTGTAGGATTACAGGAATGAGGTTTATATATTTTTATGTTTAGAAAAAATACTTCTGAAATTCAACTATGTATAATTGTGAAAATATAATAAATTGCAGATCACTAGAACATTATTTATCCAAAGACAAACTAGGCTTGAAAATTATTGCATGGATGCCTTGAAAAGGTAAGGCTTTTTGTTTCCAAATGGATAGAATAAAATCATGCATATTTAAGTTGGTTCCCTGGTGAAATATAACCATAAGATCCATGCAAATATGTTACAAATGTTCATTAGGTTATATGAAAGAAAACAAAGAAAGTTAAGCCTTCATTTCATTTAGGTGTTACCATCTGAGTTAGATGCTCTGAAAAAAATATTTTTCTTTAGCTTTTCACTGGGAATGGCCATCATAATAGATAGAAAAAAAACAAAAAAAACTATATATATATATATATAGACTAAAATCTATAGAAATAAAAGAAGTAATGTAGTTTGTGGAATATATCTTATATATTTGATATAATCTTATTTTAAATTTAATGAACTTTTTTATCTTTAACAATAGTTTATTATGTGATTGTGGCAGAGATATATAGTTTATTGCATATCAGAAATATAATTCTTTCTCATAAATGTAGGGTCTTATTCATTTTATTGATTTAGTGGACTTCTAAAATAGAATAATATTATTAAAATGTGATAATGAATAAAGGATATTTAAATATAATATAAGTATTTACATTCAAGAAATTATAAGATATGAGCAATCTAAGGATATTTCTTTTATATAAATTTAAAGGTTATTTATGAAACTTAAAGTAAATTTTGGAATGAATCTAAAATATTAATAGAACTAATAAAGAGTTGAGAAATCTTATATAATTAAAAAGAATACATCTTATATGATGAAATGATAGAGGTGATAAGGCTAAAAGATAGAATATCATAGAGTGGAATATTGTCAATAATTTCTATTTTTAAATTAAGTGTAAGTCATACTTGATAGACTGACAACTAATACTTTATAAGCTGAGAATTTAGTTATTTTGAAGGATGTTGAATAATCTTATCATTGCATAAAGACTCATGAATTGGTTATTACTTATATTAGTTAAAACTATTTGTGAATAAGTAGCTTCTCAGATATTTGATTTTATCATGTATAGTAGCTTGAAAATAATTGTATTCTTTAAATTTATGTAAAAATATCAATTTCATTTATTACTATTAGGTTAAAATGATATTTGTTGTCTCTTGACTTTGTGTTATGAATATCTCATTATATTAACTATGTTAAAAGAATATTCTATCTTGATGAGTAGATCTACCAAATGTATAGTTTTATCACTTGTGTGCTCACATGTGCTCATTTTTATTCTTATTTGTCACAACCCATTTTTAATGAAAACATTAATTCACTTATGTCTAAAATTAAAGATTTGATTTTATGAATATGTATGTTACATTTTTCAGAAAAAATTACAAAATTGTAAGTTTGAGTACATTGAGAAATGAAAAGTAGAGTATAACTTCCTCAGCACGTCAAAGTCATGATATTGCTATTAGGAGAATTGTTCTCAATGATTTTTGCATGATTACACTATCCTGAATGTTGTAACACGAAAAAAAACAAAAAAAAAACTAATTAACAAAATATTTTGCGGTGGTAATTGAAGAGAAAAAGCTGTCCTTACATTATTGCTCATGTAGCTTCTATGTGCTTATGGGTGCATGAATCAATGCGACTGACTTGCAACTGAGATCTTGAAATAATTTTGATAGATAAGCAAAGACTGTTGCTTCTATCTTCATATGTGTGCTCTATGCATCTTGTGTGGGTCCATGATATTACTGCTTAAACATGTAAGGTGGAGGAAATAGTGAAACAAATCAGAGATCTGTTTCTTCCAACATCACAACAACAATGGAGTCTACTTCCTTAAAACACAAATGATGTTGACATAAACAAAACTCATGCATAAAACAAACACCTACTCCATTGCCCTCCTATTTGCACAATCTTGTATTTAAATTAATTTGCTCTCAGAACACATCACACGAGAGTTTGTGACAAATGCAGGAAATAAAACATGCAATAGATATGTATGATACTAAAACCAAGGATTCAAGAAGCTTTGAATGTGAGAGGAGACCTATTTATGGCTGTCCTCAACGGTGAATCCAATTATTAGAACAAATGTGGGATAAGAGAAGTAGTTAAAGGTAGTTAGAGGAAGCATTTGTCCCCACATTTGCTAACTGTAAGTGTTTGATGGGAGTGAGGGAGGATAAATAGGGGATGCAATTGGTATGTAGGAGATTTAGAAAATGAATTATAATGAAATAATAATATATATTATTTAATGAGTTAATGTAGAAGGGAATATTTTATTAAATGGATAAATGGAATAATGAAGAAAATGGAAAATATTAATAAATGGATCTATATTAGTTGATAAAGAAATCAGGATTATTGAAAAGACATTTTTTTGGTCTACAAAATATTAGATGTAGATTGCACAAATTCTATTACACTTGTCATAATTGCAATAGTCTTCTTCAAGTTGGGTTGAGTATCTTTGCTATCATTAAAAATATTCATGGTAGGGCAAATACATGCTCTAACAATGTTCTCGCTCGTGATGTGCTCAAGAGATACATATGTCATGACCTTGTCATGGTGCTCTTAATTTTTATTAATGTATATTCATTGTACTTGACCTTATGGTTTATTGTTAAAAATAATATCTTTCCTTAAGTTCTGCATTGTGTTAAGAGTTTTTAGCATCAATATTATGGATTACACTCTGTGATCCATCATCACGATGAAAGAGAGTACCAAAGATGAAAAAAGTAAGAGTGATCCAAAAAGTTGATGCTAAAAACTCTAACACAATCAAACTAGAAGCTTACATTTTTATTCTAATGGATTATGGAAATCTGATTACATTGGTTCTGCATTGTTATTAGCGTAGGTACTAAATCTTTATGTTGAATGTAATTTAAAGTCTGATATTGCGTATTTCAACATGTGGCATCAATCTATGCTTCATAATATGTATTTTTGTGAATTATCTAAATTATATTAATTTAAAATTATGGAGGTCCTTACACAGCTTGTCCCACTAAATTTGATTAAACACCTTTTTAAAACATGGAAGCTCTTTGAGAGGAGGCAGCAAGATGACACTTGTTGAAGCAAAATTGTTGACAATTGTGTCAGTCTATCAAAAGGGGAGAATAAAAATATTTGAAACTGGGTAAAACTTTGTTAAAGCCAAGTTGTTGACAATTGTGTCAGTCTATCAAAAGGGGAGAATAAAAATATTTGAAACTGAGTAAAACTTTAATAGAAAGCTTTAAAAAATTAGTTCAGAGCCATCTGAACACAAATCCAAGAGAAGCTCACGAGGACGGTGCATCAATTACTTCAAAATAATTCCAAGGAAACTGAATTGCAGAAGAAAATACATAGAAACAACAAAACAGTGAAAACTAATGGAAAACTTGAAACTAGAACTATGAAGAAGCAAAAAAATTGCTAGATTTAAGCAGCCCCTGAATTCGGATGCTCTCTTTCCACAATGGAACCTTACGTGAAGCTAACAAAGTCGAAGACATCGAAAATGAATGACCAGATGAATCATTAAAACCCATAAATAACCAGTTTGCACCACTTTTTTTGTACAATACGTTTTGCCTTTTACTTTTTCTCTTCTACATATGAAAATTGTATGGAGTTAAATCCCTCCCAACTTCATTTAAAGAAACAGGGGTTCAACCATTTGCCCTTCTTGGCAATTGCATACGCACTTGCTCACTGATTTCTCCTGTTTTTCATCTCAAATATTTTGGCACATAAAACTGAAAACTGATATGACGCATCCAAGACACCTATAAGAACATGACCAGCTTGCATCTGAGAGAGTAAGGACTCCATCTTGACGTGATACCTGGACAGACTACATGATCATTATGTGCTTGGTCTTATTTTCTTTTAGAGAAGGAAATCTACAGCCTATCAAAAGTGTGTTCCTAAATGGGAATGAGGATCTGTTGTGTGAATTCTATTGAACCGAATCTTCATATTTCCTGGCTATTATATATGAAATAGAAAGAGTCTTGCTTCAATTGTGTTGATTGCAAAGAAATGATGATGAAGCATTTACTTACAGGGCTTATGAATAAAGTTGTAATAAGTTATGAAATGATTGGGGCTATTAGGAAGTAATTTGAGCATGATTCATCATTCTCAAGCCCTTGACTGCAGTGCTTGAGCATATCTATTTGCAAGGCTAATGGATAGGGTTGTAATAGGTTATGGAATGATCAGGATGATTAGGAAGTAATTTGAGAATGTTTTCTCAAGCTCTTGACTGCAGTACTTGAGTATTCTATTCAAGTGGCGCAACCATCCATTAAAGTCTTGTTCGAATATATAGATGCTCAGGCAGCTACCATTCAGCTTTGTACTAAATGGTTATATAACAATCTATAAATATATCCTGAAAGAGAAAGTGATAAAGATTGTGAGCTAGACTTGCCGATGAAAAAATAAATGGAGGCTGAAGGGCAACCCATGGACAGCTCCAGTTTAATTTTTTCACCTGGTATCTGTTGCCGTACATTACAGGTTCTTATAAACTAAAAGACAAAAAAGCATTAGAAAATGCCAGATAAGTCTTTTGAAATTCAGCTTTTGTAGATTCTTTTGTTTCACCACAGATGGAAGGCCGTAGAAGCCCTTGAGATTCAAGATTAACTAAAAACTAAACCCTTCGATTGGAGTAACCCAGGTTCAACATTAGAGATGCCATAAAAGGGGATTTTCCAGGTCATGTGTAAGCAAGTTTATATCCTTCCTAGGTAAAAATTAAAAAAGGGACAAATGTCAATTAAAGAAACAATATCCCAGTAGCATCCAAACAAAAGCAATAATTAATTATCTCTACAATTGGTAATGTTCCTAACTTAAAAGCTTAAATTCACCCTTCATTTACATAGTTTTTCTATGAATAAATAGAGATTTGAAAGTTGAAAAAATCTCAAATAGCTATGAATAAATAGAAGTTTGAAAGTTGAAAAAATCTCAAATAGCTACAATTACGACCATCCCAAAGATATATCTTATCTAATCTCCCCTTAATACTGCTTTAATCTTTCCTTATTCTTTCAATTGCACTTGTGTCTTTTATTACATATAGGATTTACTGATCAAACCTATCTGACATTAATTATAACTCTAAACTCTTCTGTTTAAACCTCCAACACTATTAAGAATGATGCAGTGTTTAACCATTACCTTCCATGCATTCATCCTTCCACATAGCTACATTATGACCATCCCAAAGATGTATCTTATCTAATCTCCCCTTCATACTGCTTTAATCTTTCCTAATTCTTTCAATTGCATTCATGTCTTTTATTACTTATAGGAAATACTGATTAGACCTATCTGACATCAATTATTCCTCTAAACTCTTCTGTACTAACCTCCAGCACTATTATGATGCAGTGTTTAACCATTACTCCATGCATTCATCCCTCCACATTTTCTAGGTACATTTCTGAATTGTCATCTAGGATGAATACCAAACACAAATTGGTATCTTGCTAAAAAGTAAATACGTAATATCCTCAATGAATTCAAACTTTAAACTCAACAAACTGCAACAAAAATGCACCATCCGTGGACAATGCAGGAAAACTTTAAGTTGTAATGTTCACAATTGGTGCAAAAAAGTCTTCAACAGAAAATAAGGCATCCAATGCTGAAAACTCTATTTACAAAAATATGTGTCTAGCTAAGAAAATATGCAATGCAATTCCTTTTGGCAGGACTGTGGAAAGCTAGATTATACGAAACAAAAAATAATCTTGATATTGAAAGAACTAACAAAAATTTCAAAGTCACCTGTAAGGCTTGAAGCTTTAGTACATTGACATACAAAAATTGTAAATTCACAGCCAGGAAATACATATAGGATTTTTTGAGAAAAAATGCACATTACTATAGGCAATAGAGATGCTAGATTACCAACATTATTGGTTCATGATTATCAGATTGCAACCAATCTTCATGGCTAGGCTGAAAGACACTCACAAGCAGCCCATCTACAGTAGGGTGTTCTGCATGCAAACATCTGATTCTTTCTCTTCTAAACATGTTTATGCATGCAGCATAACAAAGTACAGAAAACTACACTGCAGCGTTATAAATTAAGATAATGCATCTCTCTATGAATGATCTATGCAATAAATCATTCAGACCCCAAAAGTAGAAACACTCAGAGCTCATCATTTTCGACTACTTTGAGACCCCAAGGCACATCTTCACAATGCCGCACATATGGAAAGACTTTTCCAGTATCTATACCTTTTTGTGCTTGACAATCATAAAATGGAGGTGCATGAAAGCAGGGTTCCATTGACATGACTTCACGACATGGTGGATCTGGAACAGTGTCATTCTCAGGCTTAAACATAATCAAAGGTTTTATGCCTGCAAGACCTTGAGCTACATATCCAAATGTGGACCATGGGCTTACTATAAGTACATCACAAAGAGAAAGAAGATACATTTCTGCCCATGCCTTCATACTGTGAGATTGATTTTCAGTGTGCTGCCATTCTTCATGACTGGGCTGAAAAACACTCACAAGCTGCCCATCTATGGTAGGGTGTTCCCAATATAAGTCTCTGATTCTTTCATAGTACCCAGAACTTAGAGAGGTTACTAAGACTGCATAAGGCTTCTTTGCAAATCCATTTTCATATGTGAGTTCAAGGAATTCATCACTATGAGATATATTGGGTAGAACTTTGTTTTTCTGACTACAAGCCAAAACCTGATCTGATATGTGCGGAAAGTACCCGGGATCATATGTTCTGATCTGCAGTCCTATCCTTTGTTCTGCATGAGCCAAATAAGATTGATAGAATCTAGTAATCAAGCCCCAGACTGGATTGGTAGGGTGCAATAGGTACCTACCTAAATGATGAAAAATAGAATCTCTTTGAGGAAATAAAAGGTGCAATTCTTGATTGAATGAGGGTAGCAGGTAGAGAGAGGGGACAATATAGTTATTGGATCTTAGGAACAACCATGGTATATGCTTCAGAAATTGCTGCTCTCTCTCACAAAAGAATAATTTATCATGGAAATCATAATTGTGCGTTAGATGAAGATAAACATGATGTGGAAGATTGCTTTGAGTACCATTTTCATAAAGCTCAATAATGCTATTGTTAAGCAGCTGCCCATATCTCTGGGTTGATGTTTCATTTAAAGGTTGCAGCCAAGCCATGGGAAAACTTGAAGGTAGAAACCATGAAGTGTTAGGGAATGGCTCACAAAAAAGATCAGTCATATCTACACCTCTGTCTATAAGAAGCACCCTATTGGTTAGGAGAGCATAAAGAAATGTAGCAGCTATTGTCACTATCCTATTGCCTAGTCCACTGTATGAAACCCACACAACATATTGGCAATCTGCATCTGCTAGTGTTTTTCCAGACTTAAGATCATCCACAGTTCTCTTAAAAATTTCAGTATTGGGGCCACATTTCCTATGGAGTGCTTCATAGTTCCGAAGCTTCTCTAGCAAATAGGGTGATGGCTTATATTTGGATGCTTTTCGATAGCGGTACACCTGATCCCTGCTCTTGCAACTGCTTGTACTGAAACCATCAGCAAGCAAACCATCTAATAATTGATCCATATTGTGAGCACTCTCCAGAGGAGAGTTATCATTCAACCCTGCAAGATGAAAATTTCATTATGATTAAAAATTAGGTACAAGGCCTAAAGCTTTAAAATGCCTTCTTATTGAAAACTGAACTGAAAACAAATGTGCCTGTCAGGCTAAAGACGAGGTACAGCCATTCTAGTTTATAACTAAATAAATAATGATCTTCCCCAATTTTCTCATTTAAAGTTTGCAATATTATGAAATTTGGTGCAATAATCACAGAATGAAAGATGTGCACAATAAATAGTCATTTACATTATGACTGACTGAAGGAGAGGAGCTGAAAGCTAAGTTGTATGTCATAAGAGGGGCTATAGGTTCAAATGCCATTAAGTACAATCATATTAGTAATATCCTATCGACTACCAGGACTACTGCAGAATAGGATTGCTCATATGCATATTTCAAAGTAGATATACAAAAACCATATGGACGAACAAAATAGCTACAGGCATCTAGTGATAATACCTTGGTTCATTGTTGTGCTAGTTCGATTGTCCTCTTCTAAATCCAACACTTGATTTTCTTCTTTCTGCTCTACATCTAATTCAATTTCTTCACTTTGAGTCCCCACGCCATCTGCTGCCTTGACAGAACGAGCTATATTGTACTGCATTTTTGATATCTGAGAAGGTGCTGATGGAGAATCTTGAGAAACAACATTGTAGCTCAATGTAACAAGAGCCGGTAACACAAGGAAGCAAACAAAGGAAATGCACAACAATCTAGTGAAATTCAATCCTGGCTTCTTCTCCATGATTCGACTACTAGGAGCATCTGAATCTTCAATTATGGCTGAAGCAAAGTGGCGTCTGGACCTAGTCATATCCATAACTGCTTCAAATCAAAGCTAATTTTTCTTACATAATCATATACTCTCAAAATATTTAATTCTTTGCAAACCACTCCAGCCTCACAAACCCTTTAAGCATAAAATATTTGTGCCATCTAGACTCAAAATACCAGTTCAATTTCACAAAGCTACTTGATGCTACTTCCAAACATTCTTTGAAGCTTTTAACCTCTGAAGATTCATAAACTGCAGCAGTCATCTACACTCAGATGGGTTTTCCATGACTCAGCTTAATGCTCTGCTCTGCTCTGAACAGATGTCAAATCAAACAACAAATAAAGTAATCAATTTTCATCTAAAATCAAAACTCGATGTTCGCTAAACAATCCACACTCCATAGAGCACAACAGACAGTAGCTCAGTAGAAGAGGGCCTCGGTGTGCTAACAGGTTGTCTCAAGTTGGAGTCCTAGCTGCTGGTTGGAAAGTTACACTTCAAAAGGATAAAGATTGAGATTGAACAAAGCAAGCTTCAGCAACTATAATACAAGCTAAAAGATATCCTATTAAACAAAGCAAGATCCAGCAACTATCCTTTAAACCACAAGAATCAGATTTAAGAAGGCAAGCTCCAGGCATTATCATACAAGCTAAATGATACAGATTCGACGAAGAAAGCTTCAGCTACCATCTTACGAGCTCAATGATTCAGATTCAACAAAGCAGGCTCCACATACTAAATGCGAGCTAAATTATACTTAAAATTGAAATTAGGCATTGAAAGTTAACCAAGGAGGTCGTTCATTCGATCCCGTCTAGTACTTAGAAAACAAGCCTTAACAAGGACATAAGGATCTGACGAAGTAAGTTTCAGCGACTAACATTACAAGTAACTTAAATACATTTAAACAATTCTCTACACAGCCAAAAAGAAAAGTAAAATCAAATGTTTTGAGCAGTTCAAGCGCAACAAGCAAATTCATAACAAAATTAACCTGATCCGATAGTATGCTTAAAGATCACAAATTCAAAGTCATATAAGGCCATTATTTTACATCACAATTTAAAATAAATAAAACGTTTTATCCAGATCGAACACTGTAGGAGAGAAAACACAGTAACATACCAATATGTAATGAATTTCTCGTCAGATCAAGCCCAAACAGCTAAAACTTAAAAAAATATTCTAAACCCTAATCGTAAATTCCACCACTCAGCATTTTTCAACGCAACTATAAACCCTAGGATTTACAAACTTGGCTAATGTGATCAAGAAATGGATTTTTTACATACCTCAATAGGGTGGCTAAAATTTTGAGCTCCACGGCTTCAACATCGAGTTTTGTCTGTTCATCTTGAAGTGTAAATTGATCTGATGTCATCTTTTAAAATTCGACCTTAAAGATATTTAATACAGAGAATGTATGAGGTGCCGAATTCTAAGGGTTTGGAACAAGGTTTTTTTTTAATTGGGGATTGTTTAAGCGGTAAAAAATACACACTTTCGTTGAACATAAAATAAAGAAAATAAATTTAAGCAGATAGGTGGAGAACCCGCCACTTATTTGACTAAGCGCAAATCACGCTGTACACATGGGTTTTGGGAAACTAGGGGAGAGGACCCACTAGTTGAACACGTTCCAATGGTTGTGATAGTAGTTCTTAACTTAATACCCATAGTTGTTGATTTAATATCCAATATTTTTGACAACATTGTACCAATGGTTGTGACTTTAAAGTTGTTTTTGCTAATCATGACTACCCATAATTGAATGAAATGTACCCTTTGTTCTAAAAAGTAGCCAATAGTGTGATGCCACATCAGCTGCACAACTATTGGGGTACCTAATTCACTATGATTGGTCTCACTTTTTTTTTGGGCTGTTTTGGACACCTTGGCAAAAAGCATACTGAAGTGGCATCATATTTGATGATGTGGCTCTGAAACCTTAGTTATAAGCAGGAGACTTGCCAAGTAAGCTACTGTAAAAAAATGGGAGTGATTTGAAATTTCCACGTAGGTTTTTGAGAAGCCCGAAGTTAGGGTGTACAACTACTGGGTCCTCTCCCCTAAATTCCATTATTACTGCCATAGATTTAGTAGACTTCACAAGGATTCAATTGGAATCCTGGGAACATTTTTTAATCTATGTTTTGATGATGGTGCGGGGAATGTTTTTTAAAGGTTTTATATCTAATTTTGAAAAAGAAATTTTTTAAATATTAGTTGAGAATCAAGGATTAAGAGATGCAACTTCAACAATTATAAAATATTAAGAGATATATAGAAGATTTAGAATAAAAAATCAATCCATTGATATATACGATTTATTAAAATAAAAGTTTATAATGTAAGAGTTAGAGGATTACATGTATAAATCTTGTAAGTTTCAAGTGTAGTTACATCTTTAAAAAGGTTTAAATGGGCCAAAATGGATCACCAAACTTCGGTGAGGGGAGTATTTAACCTTAAGAATTGCATACTATCTTTTGAAGTGTAAGAGTCTCACAAGAAGTCAAGCTTCTAAGATCACCTACAAAACCAAAGATGGTCATCCACAAGAGAGTAGAGCAAGAAGATAATTTGCTTGATTATGAAATGAAATAATAGTACAATGATCAATAATGGATCAAAGATGTGACTATGTGTACATGTTAGGCATTGCCTATATAGACAAGGTTGAGAAACAGAATAAGACAAGATTATGACAAGTGTACACACTCTTTAAGTGCAACTTAGGGAGAAGTAAAAAAATGCATGAATATAAATATGCATAGAAGATGCAAATATGGGTACTAGATACTAGGCCATGTTATTTACCCATGATAAAAACTTCTCATAAATGAAGTAAAGGAGAAAAACCTTGTGGGAAAAAATCCTTCAAAAGAGAGAATGCAAGGAAAAAGAAAAAAGAAAAAGGATAAATGTATAAGTGATAATAGTGATGGAGTCAACATGAATCATAAAGTGATGGAGCCAACACTTTTGTGCCTTGTCAACATATCTGCATGATTCTTGCTAGTATGTATCTTCTCTAGCTTCAATTGTCCATCCTCTAAAATTGAGCGTATGAAATGATACTGAAGATGGATGTGTTTGGTCTTAGAGTGAAGGGCTAAGTTCTTTGCAAGATGAATCACACTCTAACTATCATTGTATAACCTATTTTTGATTAGTGTAAAAATAGATTTTGAACGGGCCCCAAACCCCTGTACAATGCTAGATATTAAGATAGGACATTAAAAGTTCTTGAAATACAAAAATCTGGCCAGAACAAAAGACCAGACTCCCCAAACACCACACACAAAAATACTGCCAAAGAAAGAAGTCCAACTAAAAAATCCCAATCTGTTGCGTAAGATAAACCAAAAGAAAACATCAGTTAAGAGAGAGGGGATACAAATTTTGATCCCTTCTTATGGGACCGAAGGGTCATGTTGAAAGATGAGGAGGATCTCTTAGAATGTTTTCCTTTGACTATGATCCATCCTTCTTCAACTCTAGCTACCTCATCCTACCAGCACAATGAATGCAAGACGGAAGCACTAGAACCCAACAAAGGTGTTGAACAACTAGTGAAGCACCCAGCAAATGGCCAGCTTTATTCCCAGCCAAGGGACTAGCTAAAAGAGGGTCAACAAAACCAAAACCAACCACTGCCAAGACACCAACAGAGTCAATAGAATTAATGCCCACAAAACTGCCAGCAGGGACCCCAGGTGCTCCATCTAGCAAAAAAGGAGTTGGTCCAGAACTAGCAGAAGGGAAAACAGGGTCAAGGCCAACAGCCACAAAAATCCTAGAAGAAGTAGGGCATGAGTCATCCTCCACCACAAAAGACATCGGATTGCCTAAAACAAGTGCAACCTCCTTCCTTGGTTGAGAGGAGTTTTTCAAAATTGTGTAATACTGAGAGGAAGCTCCCTTCCACCAAGAAGAAGAAGACTTCTTCTTCTTAGAATCCAATCCACATTGAGCATAAATGTGACCGGTCTTGAAGCTTTTTTGACACCTAAAAGGAATGCCTTCATAGTCAAGTTGTTGGATCCAAGATCCCAATGATGACTCAATTTTTATTTCAGTTAGAAGACCCTTTGAGGTGTCAAGATCTACCAAAAGATGGGCAATGGTGGAGTGATAAATAGTATAAGAATCATGATCCAACATTAAGAATTCCCCCAAGGCCTCACCCACTTCCTCCAAGATGGAGTCATGCCAAAGATGAAGGGGGGTGGTTAGGAAGCCTAACCCAAATGGGGATCTTACTAAAGACTTCAGAGGAAGGACTAAAATCAGGGTGCCAAGGCTTAACCATAAGCATAAATTTTTCCTCCTCCCACTTAAAGAAATGTTCACACAAGATATTAGATCTATCCTCAACCCTATCAAACTTGGCTATGAAAAAACCCTTAGCCATAGGAAATATATGAACAGTATTAGATAGAATTGGTTCCCATTTACGAGACACCCATTCATGTAGTTGAGGGAGGCTAGGCCAAAAACCCTAAAAGAGACAAATTAAACCATGAGATTTAAAAATATCAGTGTTGTTCAACAAATCCCCTTCATCCTTTGAAGAGAGAGAGAGAGAGACTCACTGGTACTAGGGCATTGGAAGAAGCAAATCCAACAGTGCCAGTAGAAGCCCTAGGTCCTTTCCCAAATACAGTCATATCATAAAAGACCTTGGCAAAGGATCCCACCAGAAAGGAAGCCCCTAAAAAATCTCCCTCACCATAGATAATGCCATTGTTTTTATTCAAGCCTCCCAAAAACCTAGTAGAGGCAGGGGCAAAGGGCTCGACGACAACAACAGCCTTAGAGAAAACTCCACTAGACACATCAAAGGTAGTCTGAGCTGGACCAATAACTAGAAAAATAGTTGAGAGAGCCCTCAAACTAGAGGAACCCATGACTACACCTACAAAAGCTCCAATCCCACACATAGGTGCAGAAACAAGAGAACTAGACAATGGGCAAGAAGAGAGCCCAATGACAATGGGAGGAGCAGACCGTGAGGAACCCCCCTTCGAACCAGTAGAAGTAGACACCCCAGCATTTGAAATGCATGGGTGGGAAGAGCCAGCTCCAAACACTTCTGCATCCACAGACATGTCCTTGGTGTATACGTGGGTTTATCATTGTACAACCTTTTATTCTCCTATTTTTTTCCAATTCCTCCATAAAACTTTGTAACCAAATCATCTCCTTACTAGCCTCTATACTAACAACATATTTTTCTTCTATTTTTTAGAGTGCTACAACCTTTTTCAATCTAGAAATCCAATTGATTGTTGTGCCACCTACAATAAAAATGTATCTTGTAGTGCTCCTCTTGCTATCAATATCTCCTATTGAATTTGAATCAACAGCCTTGTAAAGTGGAATGAAAGCCTTCAAAATATAAATATTGCGTTGTTGTACTTCTCAAATATTTGAGAATCTACTTTACTGCATTCCAATTCTCTTTTCCATGATTTTTCATATATCTTCTCACAACCCCCACTGCATGTGCAATATTTGGCCTTGTACACACCATGGAATATATCAAGCTGCCAAATGCTCATGAGTATGGAACCTTATACATGTACTCCATCTCCTCTTGTGTCTTGGGGCTCATCTCCTTAGATAATTTAAAGTGACTAGGAAAAGGTGTGCTAACTGGTTTTGCATCTTACATCTAAAATTTGTTCAACACCTTTTCTATGCAATCACTCTAAGACAATGTTAATGTGTGATTTTTCATGTCCTTAGTTATTATCATACTAAGGATTTTTTTGGCTGCACCCAAATCCTTCATAGAAAATGACTGTGTTAATTTTTGTTTAAGGTCATTCATATGTTTCATATTAGACCCAACAACAAGCATGCCATCAACATATAATAACATTATAATCTAGCTACCACTATCCAATCTCTTGAAATAAACACAATGATTAGAATGACATCTATTGTAACCTTGCTCGGACATAAAACTATCAAATTTCAAATACCATTGCCAAGGTGCTTGTTTCAGCCCATACAAGCTCTTCTTCAACCTACACACTAAATATTCCTTACCCTTGACCTCATATCCTTGTGGTTGCTACATATAAATCTCTTCATCCAAATCTCCATGGAGAAAAGATGTCTTGATATCTACTTATTCCAGATGAAAATATTTTGTGACCAAAAGACTTAGAATAGTTCAAATTGAAGTCATTTTAACAACAAGAAAAAATATCTCATCAAAATCAATACCTTTTTTCTGTGCAAAATCAACCCACAAGTCGAGCCTTGTATCTTTTCTTGCCTCCATGTTCTTCCTTTAACTTGTAAATCCATTTGATAGGAAATGCTTTTTTACCTTCAAGAAATTCAACTAACTCCTAGGTTTAATTTTGTATCAAGGAATCCATCTCCTCTTTCATCCTTTTCTCCCACTTCTTTCTAGTTTCAACCTGCATTACTTCTGCATAACTTTATGGTTCATTGTAATTAGTCAATAATACATAATATAATGAGGGAGAATATTGTTCAGGAGGTCTACTTATGCTAGAAGATCTTCTTACTAGAGTTTGAGGAACCTATTGTGATTTTGGTTGTTCAATATTTTATGGCACTATTGGGACTACATTTACTGGAATTTCATCAAGCATCAAGTGCTCTATGTGTTCCTCTTCTTTCTTCTTTTCTTGTATCTAATCCTTGTACATAAATTTTTCATTGAATATGACATCTCTACTTCTAATGATTTTGTGATTCTCAAAATCCCATAAAGGAACCAAAATCATTAACCCCTATCTAATGAAAGTACACTTCTTGGATTTTGCCTCAAGCTTGATCGATTTTCTATATCAATATGGACAATTGCTTCACAACCATTTTTTTTTATAGAAATGAGTAGTTTATCTTTTTTTGCATATCCATGCTCCTTGTAGAATACCATAATCCAAGGACCTTGAAGGCCCTCTATTTGTCAAGTAAACAATAGTATCTACAACATCTTCCCAAAAATACAAAGGCAATCCTGCATGCAATGTCATGCTCCATGATTGTTCTGTTCATCCTTTTAGACACACTATTTTCTTGTGGGGTTATAGGAATTGTCTTTTGTCTACAAATCCTATGGTATGAACAATAAATATCAAACTCTCTACTGTAATGATCACCTCCATTATCTGATCTGAGACACTTCAACTTGTTTCCTATCTCATTCACAACCAAAGCTTTCTATTTATTAAAGACTTCAAATACATCAAATTTATGGGAATGAAATAAACCCAAGTTTTCATAGTTGCATCATCAATAAAAATAACATAATAATAAGACCTACCAAGTGATGGTTCCTGAGATGGTCCCCATACATCAGAATGCACAAGCTCTAACTTTTCACTTTTCTTTTCCTTCCCAACTCTAAGAAATCCGACCCTCTTTTGTTTTCCATAAACAAAGTTTTCACAAAAACCCAAATCAACTTGTTTCAAGCTTGATAATAAACTATTTGAATGGAGAAGCTTCATCCCCTTCTCACTCATGTGCCCAAGTTGATTATGCTATAGAGTTGCATATGTTCCTATGGAAACTAGGGAAATAGAGTAATCATTATTACTACTATATAAATATAATGTACCTACCTTTTTTCTATTATCAATGATCCTTTGGTAACCTTCCATGAATTATCTATAAATATGATTGTGCATCCATCACTTCCTAGTTGTTGTGCTAATATTAAATTTCTTTTCAATCAGGAATATGTCTCACCTCTTGTAGTAGCCATTGATTTCCATTTGGTAATGTTATCTATATATTTCTCTTTCCAACAATTTCGTATAGCTCATCATCACCTAAATAAACCTATCCAAAATCACCTTGAACATAGCCTAGAAAATATTTTTTATGGGGTGTGGCATGAAAAGAATCCCCTAAATCTAATACCTAAGAATCAGTAATATTATCTAAAGAAAGAATCAAAGCATCTTGTAACACATGACATTCTACATTTTCTTCCTTGTTATTTTCTTGTTTTCCATCCCCTTGTTTTCCCTTTCAAGAACAACGATCTCTAGAAAATATTTTCTATGGGGTGTGGCATGAAAAGAATCCCCTAAATCTAATACCTAAGAATCAGTAATATTATCTAAAGAAAGAATCAAAGCATCTTGTAACACATGACATTCTACATTTGCTTCCTTGTTATTTTCTTGTTTTCCATCCCCTTGTTTTCCCTTTCAAGAACAACAATCTTTCTTTAGATGTCCTTTCTTTCCACAATGCCAGCACTCCACATTTACCCTAGATTTGGATCAATCCTTTTTGTATTTTCTACGATTACCTAGACTCTTGTCTCTTTCCCTCTATTGTCTATTATTCTCAATAGTAAAAACATTACCTAATGTCTCACCTATGTTTTTTCCATCACATTTCCTTGCTAAGGATGACACCAATGACATCATCAAACTTTAAAGTGTTTGAACCATAAAAAAAGTTACTTACAACCATAACCAAGCCATTCTAGATTTCATGCAATGATCATGAAATCATAAGATCCCTAACTTCATCATCAAAATTTACTTTTACAGAACTTAGCTGACTAGTAACCATGTTAAACTCATTTAAATGATCACTAACATATCCACCTTCTAGCATCTTCCTGAATCAAATAAACATTTCATAAGGAATACCTTATTTGAGGTTGAGGGTTTCTCATACAATTTATCTAATATCTTCATTAGATCCTCTATTGTTGTTTCTTTTTCTATGTTGAAAGCCACTGACGATTGACGATGTCAGGCACAATTGTATTGCTCCTAGTGCCTTCCTATCATGAAATTTCCATCAAGTTCATCTTTCATAGTCATCAAATTCTTTGCTTTTCCATCCAATAGTAAGTAAAGATCTTTTTGATATAGATAATCTACCATTTGCATCTTCTGTAGTTGATATTTTTGACCAATGAACTTATATTACCTTCCTCTATCATTGCTCCCACTCAAATATGAGATTTATTTCTAAATCAATGAAATATACACTGCTCTGATACTAGTTGTTAGGGTTTTGGCCCAGGTATGAGCAATAAACAATATTAAGATAGTGTAAAAATAAAAAAGAAGAAGACATAAATAGAATAACATGGAGATTTAAACCTGGTTCACCCAATATGGGCTACATCCACTACAGAAATAGTCATCCACTTATTTTATTATCCAGTGAAGAGAAAGATATAATATGATCTTTTCACATCACACAACCACTTATTTATCAAGTCTTTAGAGGAAATTTACAAATTTAGTTAATAAAATTAACCCTAACCCTAAAAGAATATTCTCATAATCTTTTCCTCGTACTAGTACACATACTTGTATTCTCATGTTCTTGCACTCGTATAAGAATTTGTGGGGGGGGGGGGGGGGGAAGGGGGGCTTTGGGCCCCCATTATGGTGACACTTCATTCCATCATTACAGTGGCCTTTTGGGCTAACACTTCTTCCTAATAAATGTACAATACTTGCATGATCAGTCACTACATACCAAAAATCTCCCACTTGGAGACTGATCAAGCTCCACACCAAAGCATGTGACACAAGATATATCCTGGAAAAACCCTCATGAGGGAAAAGCCCAATGTCCAAAAGAATCCATCATCCATGTATTATTTAGCAATGTATCCATTAAAATATACCATGAAAACCTTCAAATCCCCAACCATAAACATGAACTCCATGTGAACAAGCAAGCAACCACACATGCCATGCCATGCTTGTAAACTCCATAAATGCTAAACATGACTAACCTCAAAAACTACCCTTGTGGTTGCTTTTAGAGAAACAATCTCCCACAAAACCACTAAGTGGTATTACATAAACCATTTGCTACCAAACTCCCTTTAACCCACATTTAATATTGGATACATCAAATAATATTACAATTTTACAATACAACTCATCAAGTGGTCCTAAGAATATTCTCAAGGTATCTCTACATGTTGCACATCCATCTAGGTGCTCCTAGCTGTAATAGTTATAATAAAACAAAATATTACAATTATATGGATTATTATGCAAGGTGTACAACACACTATTTTACCAACATGTTTCACACTCATCTCATCTTATTTGAATTTCATATCATAGAATTTTGATTATTTTCTTGTTTATGTATTATTATTGATTATTTATTGCTTATCCATTACCTATGTATCTATCTTAGTTGTCTTTGAAGGTGGAAACAAAAAAATGAGCCTAACTTCAACAAGCCCCTTAAACAAGAAACCCCAACATTTTTCTCCCTACTTTGTGAGTAGATTTCAAGGGAGGAGGCATCAAGTGATATTGGGATTCTTCTACCTCCAAGTTTTACCCTCTCTCTCTCTCTCTCTCTCTCTCACACACACACACACACACACACACACACACACACACATAGTTTATTTATATTTTCCATTACTTTCTATTACCTTAATTTAATTTCTAGTTAGTTAGATGTTTCTCTTGAACTAATCTCATTCTAATCTTTGTACTCTATCTAAATAGGATGCATGCATTTCATGTTTCCATCCTGCATGCATCCTAGACAATGAGCTAACACAACCAACCAGTCAATCTTGATTGTTTTATTTTCTATTTTTAGTAGTTGTACCATTCTAAAAATTTAGCACCTATAATTAGGAGTTTAATTTAGCCCCATTTAAGCATATATGGGTTCCCACATTGATTTCATGTTCTCCTAGTACTCATTGGACCTTTATTAATTTAAATTAATATTATGCATCCACTCTTAATTTATTCTCACCCAAATCTTATTGTGTCCATATATTATAAGTGTACCCTTTAAATTAGATTGTTTCCTCACTTTAAGATGGATCTTACCTCATTTTAAAGTTTGAGGAATATTTTCCACATCTATCAAGTTGGACTAGAGGTAATTTTACTTTGAGATCTCTATATAAAGGCATCCCTTCCAATTCATTCAACACACAATTGCAATCAACAATCTTCACACAAGGAGATCATATCAATTCAAGCATCCACGTCTTCAATCCTTCAAAGCATTCTTCTTCTTCTTCATCAAGCATTGTGGAAAACTACAACATCCATTACACAAGGCTTATCTAAGTGTTTATGTGTAAGATCTATAATGGGTTATGTGGAAATTGTCATATGGTTGTATGCAAGTTTCCTTATAACAACAATAACAACAGTCAACCACCACATTGATGACAATTAACATAGCTAGTGGACTCCCTTGATGTCATCTTTCAACATTTAGTCAATCAAGGAATGGTGGTCTATCCTAACACAAGGCATTATGATGACAACCAAGAAAAACTAAACTGGTACAAGGATAATGAAAACTGCAATTATCATCACATTAAAGGATATGAAATTAGGAAATGCATGACATTTTGTTATTTTGTCCAAGATTTGAGAAACGATGGAAAAATCAAGGTAGAAGGTCAAGATGCCTCTGCCTCTAATGCCAAATTGAAAATGTATTATAAACCTTTTCCAAAACACAATCAAAATAATGCCCCATCATCCAAAGGCTTTCCCTATGATTACACCACAAACGAGATCTTAGGAGATAAATGTACTTGTGGTAGCCCAGAGGAAAATGATGCATGTGCCTTTGATTCACTATGTGGCCACATTGAACAATTTGAAACCCATGTAAACATGTTGACTCTAAAGATTTTTGATTGCAATGTCACCACCCACCATCCTTGAGTCACTGTACAAGCTACTGCAAATCCACCTATTGTAGATCCACTTTCTACACCATCAACATCTCATGACCTACATTGTGTTATGACTTGCTTTACTAATTGAAGAAGACTCCTACACAAATATACATCCTAGAGATTCTTCATACATCCTCTACTCACAAAGAGGTCCTTGAAAATTCCCTGATTGAGTCTCGTGTCCCAAAAAATATCAATGCATCCTAGTTCCAAGTAATGACAGAAATTTAACTCCCCAAAAATACCTGGTATTTATTGACAAATATTTCCAAGGTCTTGATCCTCACCACAATAAACCCATGAATATCCAAGTCACAATTCATAATACCCAAACCAAAAGAGTCCTCATAGACAACAGATCTGGTCTGAATTTGTGTACTTTAAGAATGATATGTAACATCAGTCTTTTTGAGGACCTTATTGATGTGAAAAAGAGAATCACAATAAAAGCATATGACGATAGAAAAAGGGTGAGTAAAGGTATCATTGCACTCCCATTACAAGTGGGTCCAACCCTTATTGAAACAATTTGCTAAGTGCTAGATTTGGGTCTACCCTATAAAATTCTTTTGGGTAGATTGTGGTGACACGCTATCTCGGGTGTCACATCCAAATTTCATCAATGTTTAAAATTCCTACACCATGGGTCTGAAATAACAATCCCTAGAGATCATGAACCCTTCTAGTATTGCAAGAGATTGGAAGGTAAGAAATCTAACTACTATCCACTAAATGAATATGTCTATCCTGATGAACAATAAACTCCTATCTAGCCCACTTCTTCTGAATATAAGAAATATATGTCTAACTAGACCAAAGGAAAGGAAAAAGTTATTCAAGATAAGAACATTGAGTCTGAAAAGAAGATCAGATTTACAGATCATCATATGGGGGAGTATAAATTTGAAAATTCCATGTGTATTGGTCATCTCCTCCTCTCCCCCAAGTCTTATGGTAAACCTTCACAAATCTTCCCTAAGGGAGATAAGAAAACCATGAAATGCAAGAAGACCACATTTGAACATTGGGGATCCCTTTCAGATGAGCACATGGAATACAATGTCCTATCCTAGCTATTTGATGATGAAGAAGATAAACATGTGGACATCCCTAAGGGGAAGTATGTTAAGGCCACTTCTATTGTTGAAAGCATGACATATCATGGTACTGGCCTTGGAGAAAAAGAAACTAGAAGGAACACTCTCATCAAAGGAATTGGGTATCCCCGCAGAAAAGGATTGGGTTCCATAGAGACTAAGAGAACTTTTTTTGAGAACTATTACATGAATGAATCTAATTAAAATACTGAGGAAGAGTTCTTCGAAGTCCCTTTCCAGTATATTGAAGACAATATCGATACCCATGTCCTTCATATCACCAAATAAGACCTTTCCTCAACTAATCTTCCCCTTACCAACCTTGAGTTAGTTAATTGGGACCAATAAGATTCACCATCTAACTTAGATATATGTGGTTCAGATGAGGGAGTTCTTGCACTTTTCAGACTAAGGAATATCCAAGACAATGAACATCATATCCATTACAATGAGAAAGCCTACTTTGGTAGCCAAGTCAACTCCCTTAGTTGCAAAAGTGAAGAAGAAGTTAAACATCCAAAAAATGATAAAACATCCTTGGGTGAAAACCTTTTTGAGGCACCCATAGATGAAGAAAAATATGAAAT
Source organism: Chamaecyparis obtusa (assembly GCA_027943335.1). Lineage (NCBI taxonomy): Eukaryota > Viridiplantae > Streptophyta > Pinopsida > Cupressales > Cupressaceae > Chamaecyparis > Chamaecyparis obtusa. The sequence continues at coordinate 1,198,613 of BSBK01000610.1, forward strand.
AGAGGATGTGTCCTCTAGTGAAAACCTTTCTGAGGCACCAGGGGAGGGTGAAGTTGACTTTCCTTTTATGTCATTGCCATCGAAAAAATCTTCTATTCTCATAGAAGATACTATAGCGGTTAATCTTGGTACAGAAGAGGATCCATAGATCACATATATTGAAGCTTCCCTTAATGAACAAGAAAAAGAAGCCACAACTATATTTTTGAAGAAGGAATAGATCAATTTTGCATGGAATTACAAAGATATGCCTAGATTAGATACTGATTTAGTTGTGCATAATCCTGTTGTGAATCCAAAAATAAAACCTGTAAAGAAAAAATTACACAAGATGCATCCACAAGTGGCACTCTTAGTCAAAGATAAAATACAAAAGATGCTCAAAGAAGAATTCATCAGGCTTATAGATTATCTTGAGTGGTTCTCCAATATTGTGCTAGTAGGTAAACCCATTGGGGGCATCTAAATTTGTACTAATTTTATAGATCTCAATCTCAATTGTCCCAAGGATGATTTTCCACTTCCCAATATTGACATCATAGTGGATTTTATTGCTGTGCATGAGATTTTGTCCCTCACGAATGAAATTTCTAGATACAATTAGATTCATATAAAAGTAGAGGGCCAACACAAAACTACATTCACCACACCTTGGGGTATGTTCTGTTACCAGGTCATGCCCTTCATTCTAAAAAATGTAGGTGCTACATATCTGAGAAGCATGACAACTATCTGCCATGATATCCTTCATGTAATTATGGAAGACTATGTGGATGATATTCTAGGAAAATCCAAGACACAAGAATCACATATTTCTATCATTACCACAATATTTGAAAGATTGGAGAAGTACAAGGTTTGACTGGATCCCAAGAAATGTGTCTTTGGTGTACAACTATACAAGTTGTTAGGCTACATTGTCTCTTGTAGAGGAATAGAACTGGATTCTAAGAAGGTGAAATCCATCTTGGAGATGCCACCTCCTAAGACTCTGAAACACCTACACAGATTGCAAGGTAGAATTTAGTCCATATGAAGATTTGTGTCCCAATAGGAAGAAAAAGTACATCCTTTTGCTCACCTGATAAGAAAGGATATCAAATTCATTTGGGATTGCCTGTGCCAAAAGGCCTTTGAACAAATCAAGGAATATCTAGCTAATCCACCAGTGTTGGTCCTACCTATTCTAGGTTGACCTTTAATCCTATACATCTTAGAAACTATAGTAGCACTAGGTGTTATCTCTATTTGAGCATTAATGTTTTCATTAGTATCAAAGTGGATCAGTCAGTTATCTATGATGATCAGTCACTAAAAGGAAGGACTTCAAGCTACATTATGCTAGTCGGTTAAACAAACAAGCCTTCATACTAAGTATTGATAAGGTAGTATCGAGAACTAAATGGAAACAGGTTTAACCGGGCACTAGAGCAGTTTTACCAAGCATCAAAGTATACCAAGCACCGAGCATCAGTAAACACCAAGCAAGCTGGACACCAAGCACCAGTATATTCACCAAGAAGGAAAGGTTGTGTTTACCGAGCAATCTAGGAAATGACATAGTAATCAGTTATGGCACATTTATCTATGTAAACAGTTACAACAGATAATAAAATGTTTTACCAAGATTGAGGATTATTTGTTGTAGATGTAATCATTAAATATAATGATGATTCCTATGTAATAGTCAGTTCTAGGTTAATTTTGTACACCGTAGATCTTAGGTTTTCCTAAGAAGATGTAAACCTAATTAGGTCATGGCAATAATGGAAATCATAGTAGTTTTCTATATATTTGTAATTCATGTCATTTTGACGTAAGTGTGAAGAAGGTGAATAAGTGTGAATCAAGAAGAAGATCTTGAAATAGTAGCCATCTTCAAGACATCACAATTCAGACATGGTTTGCATGTAAGAGTAGTGATCAGAGATACAATTCAGTTTATTCAGAAGCAATCAAGGCTACCAAGTAGAACAAAGGATAGATTACTACACATTGAGGTGATATTTATTCAGTATATCATAGATTTGATTTAGACAAAGTATAGTTGTCATTTACAAATACTTTCTGTTATCTTCTAATCATTGTAATAGAGTTAGTAAAATCTCCTAACAGAGTAGACTTAGCAGTCTGTTTGTAAATCTCTTAACCGAGTACACATTCAAGTAGTGTTGTTTAAATCCTTTAACAAGGTAGATCTAGTTGATCTGATTGTTACTCCTAATAGGGTAAGATCACCATAAGTGATCACAACTTGTAGCCTTAACTGGCATACTTTATTATCTTTAGTAGTGAAGAATTTGTGGGTGTCATCCCTACCACAGTTTTTACCTTCTAGCAAGGGATCCTACATAACCAAAATACTTCTGTTATGTGATTGAATTATTGTTTGTTTTCATGCACTTTACATTTACCAAGTCAATTGAATGAATGTTACAAACAATGAATTCAATTGGATAGATTAGTTACTACTATTTTCAGATTGAGTATTCTATTAAAAGTTTTTGAGGGCACTGATTCACCCCTCTCCTCTCAGTCCCTTATATTTCCATTCCAATAATTAGTATCAGAGCATGTACATAGTCAACAACTATAGCTTCACCTCCACCAAAGAAAGGAGTTGTGAAGATATCAAGGCCAATTGCAACAACATCGACGAAGACATACAAAAAGTGAGGTACTAAATCTACTACTGAGGCCCCTAAGAAAAGAAGATATTTAATTAGAGGAAAAGATGATTTAGATGATGATTAATATGATAATGATCAGTTTAACATTTTTATAAATAAGATTCGGTCAATTGATGAGGTTGCTGAAGAAATAATTGAAAATGGAGGATTAAGTGATCCTGAAATTAGTCAATTTGAGCACTTGTCAACCAAAGACCAAAACAAAATTGAAGAGGCTATCATTCAGATGATGATTAGATTCAAGAGGGTACCAATAGAATTTTCCAAATATTTACCCAAGGCATTAGAAGAAATAATTTCATAGAAATGGACCTATGTCTTGAATGTAGAGAAAATAATGAGGGAACAATCCCTAGTTTTGGCAGTACCAACATTGGCGATTCCTGGAATTCAAAATTTAATGAATAGGTATTCAAAGAGAATTCAAATAAAGAATTGGGCACTATAGATAATTGATGAAAATCTAGCTAACATAGATGAGAATAGTCAACTCATTTGAAATTCAATTATACAAGCTCATGAAGAGTAAAAAAAGATGGCCTTAGCCATTATTCCTGAGAAGAAACTTAAGAGAAAAGGCAAGGGAATTTATACCGATGATGCAAATCTAGAACCAAAATAGAGAATTGATATATCAGATATGGAGGTACCTGATACAATAGATGCCACTGAGGAGATGAGATTAACTCAGGATGCACCAAAACAAGTTGAAATCTAAGGGATTGATAATGATGCACTTGATGTACTCATTGAGGACATCACAAATGGTGATCCTGATGACATCAAAGATGATGAGGATGTCACTATTGCTGGAGCTAAATCACAAGAAGAAGGAACCATAACTAAGCCAACAATAAGCTCTATATCGAGTGATCTTCCTATCTTAATGGAAGTAGTTGAACTTATTTCTATTGAGGAACCCAAAGGATCAATCCCTGATCAACCAAAGGACACATCAGGGGAACAAGGAACAAGCACACCTGCAGAGACAAATAGGCCTAAGGAAAAAGAGATAGATACACAGAGACAAGATGACCCTAAGCCTACCGAGACCACACCACTAGCCACTACATCTAAAGCTCTATCTCTATCAACCAACACATAGGTTATTGAGGAGCAGAAGAAGGAACATAATGTGTCTACCGGGAAAGAAACTTCGAGTGTTGAGGTAAAGGATATTATTCCTTGTGTTAATATTTCACCACAAGAGCCTAAAAAGAAGAAGAAAAAGTATGAAAAAGGGCCAGTCACACATGATGAAGTCATTGAAATACTTGATTGTGACCTGAGGACTTTGGACCCTGAGAAGTTGAGAAAATATGGGGAGCTATGCACAAGGAAGGCAACTCAGGAGAAGTTGAGGAAAGAGTGCAAGAGCAAGAAGATTCTTGAAGATGTAAAAGACATCTTGTAGCAAGTTGTACCTGAGGTCCATATTAATGAAGAGACACCTATAATGGACCAACTTGCCACTCTTGTAAAAGAAATAAATGCCCCAGACATTGATGCAGAAAAGAGACTTGAAGAAAGGGTAGAGTCTAAGATAAAAGACAAATTGGTAGAAAAGATAAGCCAAGAAGTGGCAATAAACAAGGTAAATATTTTTGAGGTAATCACTGATGTTCAATCTATTACTAAGAAAATAATTCAGATGTTATTTAAGTTTTGCACTATGGAGAGTTTTACTGCTGAGATCAGTGAAAAGATTAAAAAGATGGATACCGAAATCCAAGCCAGTGCAAGTACCTCCTTAACTGAGTGAGATGCTTTTCATAAGCATATACTCAAAGTACAAGAACTCAGGTGGTTAAGAGCATATTTGAGGAAGTAGGAGGACAAGATAAGTGACCAAGTCACTGAGCTACAGGTAGAGTTGCTTCCCCACCTGAAAATTATTGAGCGACATATTGTCAAGGCGCAAGCCTTAGTTGCAACACCAAAAATTTTAGTGTTGGAGAACATATTCGACGTGCATGCACAAGTCAGTCTTGAGCATATGGCTCTCACCAAATTGAAAGAGGAATGGGAAAACCTCTTAGATTGTCTGAAGAAAACCAATCAGCACATTTTTGACAAGATGTAAGTACATATTTTTTATTATGGCATTAATCTCAAAAAGGGGGAAATATAATGTATATGCCAAGTGTATAAATATATGCTAGTGTAGTACATACATACTGGGAGCATGCACCAATGGGGAGTAATACAAATTTTGAGTAATTTTTTTCATGTATATATGAAGTAATGATAATGTGAAATATATCAGCTATATACATTACAAGTTTTGATACTAATGCCAAAGGGGGAGATTTTTATCTCTATTTGAGCATTAGATGTTGTCATTAGTATAAAAGTGGATTAGTTGGTTATCTATGATGATCAGTCGATAAAAGGAAGACCTTCAAGCTATATTATGCTAGTAGGTTAAACAAAAAAGCCTTCATACTGATTATTCATAAGGCAGTACCGAGAACTAAATGGAAACAAGTTTAACCGTGCACTAGAGTAGTTTTACTGAGCATCAGAGTATACCGAGCACCGAGTGTCAGTAAACATCGAGTAGATTAGACACCGAGCACTAGTATATTCACTGAGAAGGAAAGGCTGTGCTTATTGAGAAATCTAGGAAATGACATAGTAATCAGTTATGGCACATTTATGTATGTAAATGGTTACAACAGATCATAAAATGTTTTACCAAGATCGAGGATTATTTATTGTAGGTGTAATCATTAAATATAATGATGATTCCTATGTAATAGTCAGTTCTAGATTACTTTTGTACACCGTAGATCTTAGGTTTTCCTAAGAAGATGTAAACCTAATTAGGTCATGGCAATCATGGAAATCATAGTAGTTTTCTATATATTTGTAATTCATGTCATTTTGACATAAGTGTGAAGAAGGTGAATAAGTGCGAATCAAGCAGAAGATCTTGAAGAAGTAGTCATCTTCAAGACATCATAATTCAGACATGGTTTGCATGTAAGAGCAGTGATCAAAGATACAATTTAGTTTATTCAGAAGTAGTCAAGGCTACTGAGCAGAACAGAGGACATATTACTACACATTGAGGTGATATTTATTCAGTATATCATAGATCTAATTTAGAAAAAGTAGAGTTGTCATTTACAAATACTTTCTGTTATCTTCTAATCATTGCAACATAGTTAGTAAAATCTCCTAACAGAGTAGACTTAGCAGTCTGTTTGTAAATATCTTAACCAAGTACACACTCAAGTAGTGTTGTTTAAATCCTTTGAAAAGGTAGATCTAGTCGATCTGATTGTTACTCCTAATAGGGTAAGATCAACATAAGTGATCACAACTTGTAGCCTTAACTGGCATACTTTATTATCTGTACTAGTGAAGAATTTGTGGGTGTCATCCCCACCGCACTTTTTACCTTTTAACAAGGGTTTCTGCATAACCAAAATACTTGTGTTATGTGATTGAATTATTGTTTTTTTTCATGCACTTTACATTTACCAAGTCAATTGAATGAATGTTTCAAAAAATGGATTTAGTTGGATAGATTAGTTACTACTATTTACAGATTGAGTATTCAGTTAAAAGTTTTTGAGGGCACTGATTCACCCCTCCCCTCTTAGCCCCTTATCTTTCCATTCCAACACTGGGTGCTCTCCTAGCACACCTAGAAAAAAATGGAAAAGAGTGTGCCATCTACTACATTAGTATAACTTTAGTGGGTTATGAGATCAACTATACATCTATTGAGAGAGCTTTCCTAGTTGTAGTCTTTTGCACGTAGAAGCTACACCATTGTATATTCAATCATGAGGTATAGTTTATAGCAAAGATTGACCCACTCACGTATTTGTTATCTAAAGCTACTCTGACAATCCGCACAACAAAATATGTCTTGATACTTAGTGAGTTTAATATTGTCTACATAGAACACAAAGCAATCAAAGGGAAAGCAATCACATATGAACTTGTAGAAGCTCCCATTCTAAGAGATCATCCTATTATCATAGATTTTCTAGATGAAACCATCATGACTGTTACCCCTAGCATTTAGTGGAGACTCTACTTTGATGAATCTTTCACCTAGAAAGGATCAAGGGCAAGTATTCTATTTTTTATACCACAAGGAGACCTAATCCCTAAATCGTACAAATGACATTTTCATGTACCTACAACATATCATAATACAAGGCCTTGGTCATAGGGCTTTGCTAAACTATTAGATGGAAGATCACAAGTTTTCTTGTTTTTGGTGACTCTCAATTGGTTATCAAAAAAGTAATCGATGAGTATCACACAAAGGATGATAATATGCTTCCTTACCATCACATGGTTGAAGATCTCAAGTGACATTTTAAAAATATCATTTTGCAGTAGATCCCTAGAGAAAAAAATAAAGCAAAAAAATCCATAGCTACTATTGGTTCTTTGATATCCATGCTAGAGATAAGTACACGATGTGAATTTCTTGTCAAGAATATCATGGTCCCTGCCTATGATCATCCAAATACTCACACAAAGGATGATAATATGCTTCCTTAACATCACATGGTTGAAGATCTCAAGTGACATTTTACAAATATCATTTTGTAGTAGATCCCTAGAGAAAAAAATAAAGCAAAAAATCCATAGCTACTATTGGTTCTTTGATATCCATGCTAGAGATAAGTACAGGATGTGAATTTCTTGTCAAGAATATCACGGTCCCTGCCTATGATCATCCAAATTTTGAGATGGTGTGTGAAATTGTTGGTCCCAAATATCCATGGTACCAAGAAATCTTTTCCCACCTTCATGATAAGATCATCCCCCTCACCCTTACACCTAACCAACATAAAACATTCATCCGCCATAGATCCTGCTACATGATCCTTGGAGAAACATTATTCTGAAAACACTTTGATGAAACTCTTCTTTGATGTCTAAATTTAGAGGAAGCACAAAAAATCTTAGAAGAGGTACATCAAAGAATCTGTGGAGCTCATTCTAGTGGCCTCACCTTAGCAAAACAGTTGCTATGCACTGGATACTATTGGCCTACAATGGAGCAAGATGCTTATCACTATGTAAAGAAATGTGTTCCTTGTCAGTATCATGGTGATTTGATGCACACACCTTCTCAATCCTTCCAACCCACCATCACACCTTGGCCTTTCTCCCATTGGGGTTTTGACCTTGTGGGCTAGATATTCCCCAACTCGGCAAGTGGCAACAAGTACATTCTAGCTGTCACAAAGTATTTTACCAAGTGGGTTGAAGCAATTCCCCTAACCTGCACTACCAAAAAATAGATTTCCAAGTTTATCCTGAACTATATCATTTATCAATATGGCATCCCAAAAGACCTCCATACTAATAATTGATTTCCCTTCAAAAATAAAGATGTCACAAAAATTTATAATAAATTTGGCATTACCCAACATTTCTCATCCAAATACTTTTCATAGGGCAATGGTCAAGTTGAAGCTACTGTAGACACCTAAAAATTGTCAAGATCAAAACAAGTAAGCAACTAAGGAAAAATCAAGGCATTAATTGTAATCAAGCCTAAATCTAATATTAATTGAAATTCAAAGCCAAAAGAATTAAATAAATCAAAATAAATCAATTAATTATGTAGTTAATCTAATTAATTGTATAGTTCAAATAAAATTAAATTTAACCCATTCAAGAGGTACACATGGCTAAAGAAATTAATTTAATTTAATTAATTAATTAATTCTTAATTTCTCTCACCGACCACATGAGAGGAAATTACCTTAACCAATAAGAATTAAGGATTGGAATCACATGGATCAAAGTCACATTGAATCTCAATCTCTCATAAGGAGAAAGAATCTTGACCACTCATTTTGTCTCTTTGTCCCAAGCTTTGAGGACAAAATATTTAAATTGTCCCCATATTGGAAACCATGGACTTAACCTTAAATCAATCATGATCAAAGTAAATCCACCCCCTATGCTTGATAAAATTTATAAATAGGAGGCTAAAATCAAGAGAAAAGCATCCACACACATTTGAGAATTGCATCAAAGTTATAATGAATTTGAGCTAGGAGCACATTTTTAGCATAATTGAGCATAGTTTTCATTGAAATGGGCTTAATTGTGTAATCATTTAGCATAATTCTCATTTTAGGACTGTTACTAATGGAGGCTTGTTGAGAGATTTGCGTTAACATATCTAAATAGAGATCTATAGGATGCTTATTGTCATTATTTTCATTAAATAGCTTACTAATTGTCATATTTTAGCTCAATTTGAATTAAATATTGATAAATAAATCCTATAAAGGTACTTATTGTACATAGAATGGAGCCCACCGTGGGGCATGAGGTCTCATTTAATCAAATTTTAGAGTAATTTGCAAAATTGTGTGATTTTGTGTTTGAACTCTCTATTTTATAGGTGAAGTAGTGCATTCAAGACTTGGAGTAGCACGTACCAGCAAAGAAATAACATATTTTATACATGAAATAACACATCCATGATAAATTTCAACACATTTACGTAGCTAAATAGCACATTTAATCACTTATGTCTTCTATCTTTTGTTCTTTCAGTGCTTACACCCTGACTTTGCAACACGTTCAATATCCATTTTGGCGCATTTAAAGTTTTATTTATAAACATTTAAGCATTTGAGTAGCACTTTTAATTTCTGTAATAGCACTTTTAAATAGTTCTATAGCGCATTTAATGCCTGAAGTAGCACTTTTAATGAATCCTATAGTGTGTACAATTGGTTTTGTAAATTTTTAAATTTGACAATAAATAATGTTTTCTTTGTGTTTTTCTAATGGTAGGGCATAAAAAAATTCAGAAACCAGAGGCCAGAATCCATAGTGAAAACAAGGCAATCAATAAAAGGTTGAAAAGAGAGAAAACTCTTCATCTAAACAACTTTTTGGAGGATTCTAAGCAGGAAGGTAAAGATTTTGAGAGATATCTGCATATAATTGATTTGTATAAATAAAAAATTCTCTTTAAATTGGATTTTTATGCCTTAAGTTCTTCATTTTTAATCAATTTGAAAGAAAGGAATTAAAATTCCAATTGCTTGGATTTCTTAAATTTGTTTGTTTTGTGAAACTAACGATCTTGAGGAGGAAGAGGAGCTGGAACAATTGCCACTAGGTGAGTAGATCAATTGAAGATTAAATAAAAAATACCCCTAGCCTTTGCTAGAAAAAAAAAATGTATGCCTAAAACCTTTTTTATTTTGCTTAGATTGTGATAAGTTTGATTTAAATCTAGTAATTAGCAACCTATTATTGTTTGGAGGATTTAGTAGTAGGCCTATGCTCTTCAATTTTTAAGTGAATAAAAATTCCAAACCTACTTGATCTTTTGATTAAAAGAAAGGCTAAGGAAATGAACAAACACTAAAATTAAAGCCTATTGCTTGTGGAGGAAGGTATTAGGTGATTATGCTCTTCACCTTTTAGGTGAATCAAAAAGATAGAAGTACCTAATTCCCATTAGATTAGAAAGCTTGGAAATTGAACATTGTTAATTGTGTTTGGAAGTGAGAAATAATAGGGATATTCTCTTCACCTTTTGGTTTCAATCAAACTCCCAAACCTACTCTTTCACTTCATTTATTTTCTTGAAATGAACATGCTAGAAGATTAGTGGGCTTGCCTCCCAAGCATTTTCCTTACTGAGGCTGAGGAGAGGGACAACCCAAAGTGGGATACAATTTCCTTTGCCACAATAATCTGACCCACTATAAAATAAAACACACTCATCCTTAATGGGGTGAGTGACAAAAGGATATCAAGAATCGAACCTCCTCCAGTAGTCCTTTGGGATTGTGCAAAACTCTAACATACCGGTGGTGGGAGGCCCCTAATTATTGTGGGATGAGACTTGATATTTCTTTGAACAAAATCCTTACTAGTGCCTTGTTAAATTAGAAATCCTACCTAATAGAGCCATGCTTACGAACCAAATTCGACTATAGGTAGATTTCTTAAAGTAGCTTTTTGTTAAAAACCCATGAAAATGTTCTTTACATTTCAAACATTTTGTGTTTAGAGGGTTTAAAAGACAAGTTTACTAGTGATTGCTTTGTTTGAAGATACATATAAAAAGGAAGAAACATCCATTTGAAAAATCATCTTATATTTTTAAAAATCTTCCAAAAAGAACAATCACTAAAAGAGGGGAAGCTCCATTTGACTTAAACCTTTGTTGATGCCGGTTTTAACGAGATCACATAAACTAAAAATATAACTACAATTAGATGAAACTTTCATAACACAAGAGATACTCTAGTTCATATTCCAAACTCCTTTTATTAAAACACACGAATAAGAAGAAAGTCTCCCCAACATATTTGAAGAAAGAGTTAATCGAACAGCTAGAAACAATGATTTTTATGACTATAATCAAAGGGGAACAATGAAGATCATGTTGGAAATAGAAATTGAAGCAATTTTTGTATTGTCATTGATGCCAAACCTTAACTGGCAAGACAAGTTTCTATCTAAGAAAGTACTATATCTATCGGTTGATGAGAAGGATTAGGGCAAGGTTGATAACAATAGCACCTAGGGAAAGGTTGAGTTATCTTGATACTTCAATGAGTACTTGATTATATGGCACAATGATAAGACAATGTATTATTTATCTAAGTAAAAAACAAGACTGAACAAGTAGGCTTAACCGAGAAAAAGTGAAGAAATCTAGTTTAAGCTGAGTGATGTTAGTGTCGATCGAGAGCCAGTATATGCCGAGTAAATTTAGTGTTGATTGAACATCAATTTATTGCCGAGTGATAGTATTAGCTAAGTGAGAAGATTGAAGAGGTGACTGAGTTGCCCAATGATGACTAAGAAGTTGAACACAGTATTGACCAAGCGTCATTAATTTATATTTGAGGAAGAATTCAGATTCCTAGCCGACATAGTTGAATTATTGGATTATGTAAATCGTGTTGACTTTATTTATAAAGTGTATGGAGCATTTAATGCACAATAAACCATTTTATTGAGATTTCAATAAGGAGATTGAAGATGTTTCTAGAAGGATGGATGGAGAACTTAAATGTTGCAAGTATTCTATGGATCCAACCTAAACCTAAGATCTACAGAGGAGATTAAGCGGCAAAAGAGAGATCTATCTATTGAAGAAATATAAATAAAACCTAAGTATGAGGTTGAGAAGGGGATGCTGGAGTTGTTGATGTTATTGATTTATAAGTCTAAGCAGAAAGGCTGAAGGTGAAGGAGTTGATCAGAGTTGTGATTGCTTGAAGGGATTTCCAAGCAGATCAATGATGGAGATAGAAATGGTACTCAATCAGTAAGCCATCATATGTGTACGGAATTGGATCTATTATTTGCAAAGTGAGTTTTATGTTTTTCAAATCAATACTACTGCTACTTTCTAACCGTTGTATCAGTCAAAATCCTTTAATCAAGGTTGACCTAATAGTCATTGTATAAATCCTTTAATCAAGGTTGCATTCTAATGGAATGTACTTAAGTCTTCTAACAAGGCACACTCCTAATAGGGTGGTTGAAATCCTTTAACAGGGTCACAACTAACAGTGTGTTTTGTAAACCTTTGACAAGGTTATCTTTTCATAGAGATCACTTCAAAAGAGTGAAAATATCAGTAACATGTTACAAAGTGGTTTTTCCCAAATTAGGTTTCCACTATAAATCTTGGTGTCAAACTTGTGTGAATGTTTTGGTCTTAAACATTTCTGTGTTTTGCAAGTTAAATAGTATTGGATAGTGGACTACATTGTTATATGTTTCTGGTATACTTTATTTAATGACCGAGTAGTGTTGGTTATTAGATCTAAGATTATTGCAGTGTTTGAGAGTTTTATTAATACATCTAGACCTGAGAACAACTTATTCACCCCCTCTCTGTTGTTCTAAATCATATTAACAATTGGTATCAGAGCTATTGGTGCTTACTTAGGTCAAGTTTGAAGGTACTTGAAGTAAATGATCAAGATGTATAAAAAGGTGGTATTGAAGCTGAATAAGGAAAACTTCCCTGCATGGAAGAGTTTGATGAAATTGCATCTAGCTAGTATTGGTGACTCAACAAAATATTATGTTGAAAATGGGGTATATGCACAAAGATGGGGGACCAAAAAGGTGGCACTTTACTTTTTGGTCCCCCATCGACCATAGTGCGTATGCACTAAAGCGTGTCTACTCTATAGGGTGCACACTCTTTGTAAAGAGTTTTTACAAAGTGTGTGCACCCTATAGCGTGCACACACTTTGAAAAACACTATTTAGTATTTGCTGCAATTGGGAAAGCTTATTTTTCTTTCCACAAACCCACGTTTGCAGTAAAAAGAGCCTTCCCAAGCACATACACAGTCTTGTTTGGGCTTCTTAAATCCATAGTTTTCATTCATTCATCCATCAAATGGCTCCATGACATTGTCAAGTTCGATCCAGAAGAAGAGGTAAGTGCTTTTACAGCCCAAGCCTCTTATTTGTTTTAAAATTTTAGTTTTGAAGCAATTTGTTTTGTTTAAATTTGTGTGTAATAAAGATTTTAAAATCTAGTTTTTTTAATTGCTAGGGAGAAATAATCTCCCTCAACCAAACCCTCCATCAAACCCTCTATCTCCAGAAACAAATAAAGAAAATAACCAAGAAAATGAACCTCATTTGCCTCCACCAATTGAGAAACCTCCTCCTAGAACACAAGAAAATTTGATGAACCAAATTGAAAGAAGGAAAAAAGAATTAGAATCTTTAATTAGGAGGTTAAAAGATACTATTGGTACAAATCCTGGAAGGGAAAGACTTGTGAAATCATTGGAAGCAATCTTGACCCACGTAAGCTCGGTTAGTGGCCAAATTAATTTATGGTAGGATAAAAGAGAAGAACAAAAATAATATTATGCAAATAAATTATCTTATGCGGACATAAAAAAGAAAAAATATCACAAAAGATGACATTTGCAAGCTATTTAAAAAACCAGGGGACGCATATACTCTTAGAACTACAACAAGGAGGTTCCCAATTCATTGGTGCTTAAATGAAGACATTAAAAACAACTTTTGGGAGAGATGGTGGATGGTCTTTGATTCACCTCCCTATAATAATCACGAGGTTCCTATATATTTCTTGAGGAAACTCTATTGCGAGTTTTTACTCAAGGAGGTGCCAAATTATTTTGACTATCTAGATTCTCAGGGTAGAGGAGGGGGGTCATCATTTGATAGAGCGGGGGAACATCATGACCCTAACACACCTAGGATTCCTATTGGCAAGCCACAGGTGGATCATGTTACTATTCCTTCTGTTGTGAAGGAACATGTAGAGGCGGACACACTAGGCACAATTAGTACTCTGACACAGACTCTCATTCAGTGTGTCACTCCTTTAGTTGAGAGTGACCATGGCTAATCTTTGAGGGGGCATATTTGTCAGTCATGTGGTTGCTTGTGTACATTTGGTACTGCTGAGGGAGAGGAAGAGGATCCTGGAATGATGACTGATAGTTTTCTAAATATGACATTTGGCATTGAAACACAGGTAAATATTTCCAAGTTCATTAAATTGCTTTGATGATATTTCATTTATAAAAGAATAACTAATTAATTTAGTATCTATTGATTATGATCAAAATTCAAGGAAAGAGTGTCAGTGGTAGTGGTAGTGGCAATGATCCTCATGTCCCCTTCTACACATCATTGTCAATTCCATAAGTATGTATCGAATAAAACATTTTAATTAATATATTTGATTATTATGTAATTATATGAATAATTATATCATAACTTATTGTGCATGTGCATTAGATGTTCACTGGTGGACCATCAACGTTCCCAACAGATAGTGAAGGGCATCATGCCACTTTCCTTGAGGTATCTTTATTTGCATGTTAATTTGATTTACTTGATAAATGAATGAATAACTAAATTGCTAGACAAATTATGAACAAAATCCAGAGGCACGATGATCACATTCTTTCACCTAGCTTTGTGATGTCACCATTGAGTCCACAGGTATATATGTAATAATGCATTATAATTAACATGTCAGTAGTATGTTCTTATATGAATGGTTATCTTATAATTTTCCATGTACATGTGCACTAGTTGAATGTTAGAGCTTCGACATTGACACCGCACACCGAAGAACACAGCGGAACCTTCACGGAGGTATCATTTACTCATTAGTAGGGTTGTAAAAAATATATGTAATCTTGATAACTGCATAATAATTTTTTTATTTCATTTTCAGTTATGACATCAGAGACTCCTCCTTCTGTTCATGATACTTTGGATCGTGGAGTAGCTGCAGTAGTAGCTAGTTCTAAAGCACTAAGGAATGAAAGAGATCACTTAATTTTAATTGTTATTTTAATATTTTTTATTGAATTTTATAATGATATTCATTTATGTATATTAATTATTATTTTGATCATTTTTGTAGGGACTTATTACTCCAGATCACCATCATGCACCTTTGGTGGATGTACATAGTGACTATTTGCTAGCGGTAAGAGAATATTCAATTTTATGTCATTGTATAATTTAATTTTGATGTATATTAGTTATTGATGCTTAATTGTTTTTTATCAGCTTGAGCTACAAAAGAGTCTAGACAGGAGGATGAGTGAGCGCACTTAGAAGACTACAACATCCACTGCATCTCCATCGATGAAATGATTAAAGACAGCTTGGGATTTGTTTTCTTCCCCTAGCGGGAAAGGACTAGATTAGAGATATAGATTGTATGCCTATATGGCATTAGTGGACATATTTTTTGTATATTGTATAAGTGATACATTGTACATCCATTTGGCTTTGAGGAAGCTAGTTTAACTATATTGAATATATTCAATGTATGACATTATTGGACATATATATTTGGCTTCATGCCCTACGAATTTTTTTTTTATATGTTTTAGGTATGCAATTATGTGTTTGGTGTATTGATGTATACTGATTTATATTTATGTGGATGTCTTATGCTTTGTAAATTTCCCATGCCTTATAGTTATGCTTGTATGTTTATCGATGTATATTGTTACTGTCACCCTAAGGAGACTAACTTGACAACATTCACTATCACCCCAAGGAGACTAATATTCATTGTTACTGTAAACTTTGACAACATTCACTATCACCCTAAGGAGACTAACTCAACTTGAGGATTCTACAAAGAACTTGGAATCCACTCAAGGATCTAGTTGAGTTCTCTAACTTTTTGAGTCACTCCCACAACCATAGTACTCAAATTCACTTCCTTGTTTCCTTTTTCCAATGCCTTCTAGCATCAACTCTATCCTAGGCCACCTAGTGCACCTAGTGCCTCCACCACACCAAAACTCAAACCAGACTTCACACCCTAATCATAACACCTTAGATCATCTGAACATGCTATTTTTTCCATGTTACAACTTCCCATTCAATCCAATCAACTCATCTTTCACCCTTCCTCTTCTATAGCCCTTCTAGGCCTGCCTAGTAGCCATTCCAACACTGAAATCAGAAATTTACTCTCAAAATCCCCAAACAACCTAGCCATATTTTACATTTTCTAGTACCCTTTTTGGAGTTACTAAACTAATATCATTCTCAGACTTTAACTCTTTGATTGGTGAAGACTTCCTTCACCCCTTAACCCTTCAACTAGGCCTAATTAGCCTCACCTAACAAAGAAACTCCTAGAACCACTCACTTCCAGGACTCCAAAAAACCAAATAGTCTTGATAAAGGATAAAAGACAACCAATTTTCAACTTAGTTTTCCCATACTCACCCATCTACACTTGCATTCAATAAACCCTCACTATTTGGGCTAGAAACCAAGGGTTTTGTAGAAAATACCCTTCCTTGCAACACCCAACCTCAACACCAGTCCCAAAACCTTCTAATACATCCCAAAGGACCTTCCCATCCATCATCTACCCTCTCCAATCATCAGGTCACTTCCAGCCATGACTGATGCTTACCTCCAACTCCTTTCACTGTGATTTCACCAGGCCTGTCTCTGTCTCTTCTCACCTTCTATTCAACTTCCCTGCATTCAAAGATAGATCTGATACATATAATACATCAATGGAAATCTTCCACCAAACCACTATTAACACAAAGGTGGGAGTGCCTTACATATTATGGAGGATTCAAACCTTTAACTTGCTGACTGTGCTACAAATGCCAGTCACTGTCCTCAATAATAGCCAATTCCTTGACTATAATAATAACAAAAGTAATGAAATGAATGAAAAAATGTATAAATATAATATAAGGCAATATTTCTACATCACAACCTATCCAAGATCACATGGAATCAAACATTTATATTCATTGGTGTGTTCCCCATTCTACAAGACACTCACAAAATAAAGACATGACCACGAATAGGTGAGGCAACATATGGCAAGGTTGTCATCTATTGACCCCAATACCAGTCCTATTTTGACCTGTGGATACCCTAATGTTGGAAAGAGTTATTTTATTAATAAGATTACTAGGGAAGATGTGGATGTGAAACCTTATGCTTTTACTACTAAGTCTTTGTTTGTCGGGCATACTGATTATAAGTACTTGAGGTATCAGGATATTGATACCCCTAGTATTTTGGACCACCCCTTGGAGGATAGGAACACCATTGAGATGCTTAGTATTACTAACTTGGATCATTTGAAGGTGGTTTTTTTTTTTCCTTGATGTTTCAGGGTCTTATGGCTATAGTATTGTGGGGTCCCTTAGTTGCTGAATGTACCCCTATACCAGTCACTGTCAATACACCAGTTAAATCCTTGGTATTGTCAGTGATGAAGGTAATGAAAATATATTATAGCCAAGTAAAAAAAAATGAAAATAAATGTTCCTACATCAAACTAAACAAGGATCACATTCAGATCAAGTACAATAGTTCACTGTTGTTGACTGTACCCATAGGCTAGTGGAATACCAATGTGCAGAGAAATTTTGATTTTATTGATTCAAGCTAATAAAAACTTGATCCATTTCAAATCAATAACATTCTCACCATGTCCACTCATGTGGATCCCTTCCAAAAAGACTCTAATCTTTCAAAAGACTAACTGGAACCTACAAACTAACTTCTAACTGTCCCCTAACTGACTGATTGTTAATGACAAACACTAGAATTAGTTGTCAAGTTGACAAAAAAAGTTGTCAACTCGACAAACCAACACCCTTTGCCCACTCTAACTACTTATAAAAGGTTTAGAGACAACCTTTACAAACCAAACTAACTTAGACTTCCTACTAACCCCTACTAACTCTAATTAAGCTCTATTTGGCTTATATTGCCAATATAGGAAATTTACAAGATTGTTCACATTTAGTGCTTTTAATACTATGCAAAGGATCTAATGGCCTTAGTACATATTTATAGAACCTTATAGGTTATTTCCATCAACCCCTAACCTAGGATCAATACATAACCATTCATGGTGACCCCTAGGTACCTTTTAGGCTTCTTAGTAACATTAAGGCTTACATTTAAGATTGGGTTACAATATGATAAATACATGATCCAAATAACATTTCATGATCTAAATACATGATCAAATTTCAAAATGGACCACAAGCCCTTTTGCATCTAAATACATATTTGCACTCATCCTCCTGCTCACCTCAGAGTGGTCAGTGGCATTCGAATGATTGTGTGTCCCAAAAAAGGTTGTTAGTAGCATTTAGCCGGCCACTTAGAGTTGTTGGAATAGATGGTTCAATCTAGGACTGACGGTTTGAAAGATACACAATGTTGGCCATTTGAACTAAGGAACACTATGAGTTCTGACATCAACTGAGAATGTGTTTCCAAATTTAAATGAACTTGAATCTTTGAAAACTGAGATACATTATTGTAGGCCCTGAAAACACAGTCTTGTAGCACTTGATGGATCGATGCTATACCTCACATGAGCTCTAAGATATGACCCCGCAAAGATCATTGCTTTCATGCTGAAGGGACCTTGAGGGACACTTCAGCTTGGAGTCATCGGCAGCGTTCAAACAACTATGTGTGGAAAAAGAGGTTGCCCCTAGCATTTACCTAGCCATTCAGAGCTATTGGAACAGACGGTTTGATGCTACGACTGACAATTTGAAAGATACACAATGTTGGCCATTTGAACTAAGGAACACTTTGAGTTTTGACATCAACTGAGAATGTGTTTCCAAATTTAAACAAACTTGAATCTCTAAAAACTGAGACAGGTTATTGTAGGCTCTGACAACATAGTCTTGTAACACCTGACGACTTGATGCTACCTTGTACGAGCTTCAAGATATGATCCCATAAAGATCACTGATTTCGTGTTGAAGGGACCTTGAGGGACACTTCGGCCTGGACTCGTCGGTGGTGTTCGAACGACTGTGTGTGGAAAGAGAGTTTTCCCCTAGTGTTTACCCGACCATTCAGAGTTGTTGGAATAGATGGTTCGATGCTACGACTGATAGTTTGAAAGATACACAATGTTGGCCATTTGAACTGAGGAACACTTTGAGTTCTGACATCGACCGAGAATGTGTTGCCAAATTTAAACAAACTTGAATCTATAAAAATCGAGACACGCTATTGTAGGCCCTAGCAACATGGTCTCGTAGCACCTAATGGATTGATGCTACCTTGCATGAGCTTTGAGATATGACCCCGTAAAGATCACTGATTTCATGCTGAAGGGACCTTGAGGGACACTTCAACCCAGAGTCATCAATGGCATTTGAATGACTGTGTGTGGAAAAAAAGGTTACCCGTAGCATTTATTTGACCATTCAGAGCTATTGGAATGGACAGTTTGATGCTATGAACGATGGTTTGAAAGATACACAATGTTGGCCGTTTGAACTGAGGAACACTTTGAGTTTTGACATCGTCCAAGAATGTGTTGCCAAATTTAAATGAACTTGAATCTTTGAAAAATGAGACAGGCTATTGTAGGCCCCAACAACACAGTCCTATAGCACCTAATGGCTTAATGCTACCTCGTACGAGCTCTGAGATATGACCCTGTAAAGATCGTTGATTTCATGTTGAAGGGACCTTGAGGGACACTTCAGCCCAGAGTCATCGACGATGTTAGACTGAATGTGTGTGGCAAACGAGGCTGCCCCTAGTGTTTATCTAGCCATTCACAGTAGTTGGAACAGACGATTCGATGCTACGACTGATGGTTTGAAAGATACACAATGTTGGCTATTTAAACTAAGGAACACTTTGAGTTCTAACATCGATCAAGAATGTGTTGCCAAATTTAAATGAACTTGAATATTTGAAAACTGAGATAGCCTATTGTAGGCCCATGAAACATGGCCCCGTAGCACCTAATGTCTCAATGCTACCTCGCATGAGCTTCGAGATATGACCCCGTAAAGATCACTAATTTCATGCTAAAGGGACCTTGAGGGACACTTCAGCTCAAAGAGCAGTCTAAGACCAATGAATTAAAATATTTGCATAAAATTAGATTTGGATTCATCTATGATGTAAGGAATTTTCCTTGGTTGTTATTTATCTTTTTAGAGGAAATTATTGGTGTTCTTGATAGTGACTGGATTTGGGGTCACAGTCAGTGATTGGAAGAGCCCTGTTTTGGCACCAATCATTTTGGTGAGTGTAAATCCTTAAGAGTGGATGTTTCTATGGTGGATTGAGGATTTTGGGATCCATACTAATATTTTTGATCAATTGGTTTGATTTGGAAGAAGTTTTAAGGTTCCATTTGTGTAGGCCCTAGTTGTGTGACCCTAGAAACAAGGGTTTGGTGGCTAGAAGAATGGGTAGGTGTTGAGACCATATAGTGTATATCGATATTTTAGGCTTTTAAGATTCCCTGGCCTCTCTCTATGACTGCTTGCATTTAGAAATACTATCTTCAGATCTGGGGTGATATTCAACAATCTCTATTACATGTTTGACAGGGGCTCAAGAAGCTAATCTATTATTATCTAAAGGATATTTTGGGTTTCTGTGTTTTGTTACATGTTTTTTAATAACAGTGTTTAGATGGTTCTTAAGGTAATGTTTCTTATTTTATGTGAAAATTTATTCTGCAGACAACACCGAACACATTTGTAGATAAACTCAAATTACCAAGAGAAAGAATAATGGTGACTCTTGTGGATCCTAACAGAAGGGAATGGCTTGTACGATTCCTCAGAGATCTCCCTAAAGCTTCCTTGATTCATGGATGGAGATATTTTTCAATTTCCAATAATCTTGAGGATGGAGATGCTTGCATTTTTGAGTGGGTAGATGATAGCAAAAACAAAATTAAACTTAATGTCCATATTTTCCTTGTTGTCAAAGAATATAGTCCTTACAAGTATTTTAAAGGAGGACAAGAGCATAATATCCTTCCATCATGTATGATAATAAAATACAAGTCTTATAAAATTATTTTGTCACCAATCTGCTAGCAAAGGCATCTAGATCTGAAAAGGGAAAATGTGTGAAACAAGGAATAGAATAGCTGCGAGGGAAGAAGGTAAAACCTAGTAATGGAAGCAAATGTATTAATCTAGATAAACCAAAATGTAAAACTTTTGTTTTAGAGAGGGAGAAGTTGGAAATGAAATGAGATAGTGCATCCTTAAATTGATTTGGTTCCTTAAGGCTCTTCCATGGCCTTCCAAGTAATCTAAACAAATGACTACAAGTAAACAATCATTTAAACTGACTGTAACCGGTTCCAAGCAATTGGACAACCTTAAGAAGGATTATTTGATAGTATAGGCATGAATAGAGAAGTGTGAGGAGTATAGGGTAGATTCATAGGCTGTGTGGATCAAAAAGACAATGTAAAAATAACTTTTTGTATCAATAAAAGTTTAATTCTCTGCAACTTTAGTTCTCTATCGGGGTACAGTCAATATAGACTGACTTCAAAAATGTGATTGGCAATGTATTTTTTATTGGATCTTGATGTAAACAACCTTCTTTTGGTTTTGTGTACATGTTATTGAATTTGTTTCAGTGTTTTGTTTGGGAATAAGATCAAGGCACTCACTGGTATACGTGACTGTGCCAGTATTGGGCTGCAGACAACAATTAGAGAAAAGTCTCCATAAAATACTTTGACTCACCCACCAATGTGTTTATTATGATTGGTGTGGTGAGTCAAATGTACCATAACTCATAGTAATACATTGACCTTATGCAAGGGTTTGGGAGGGAGTGTTGAAGAACCCAAATGGAGAAAGATTACTGATTAAGGAAAACCAATCCCACAACAGTCATAACAGAAATAGAAAGTATAACATTAGAAGATTCATATGTATCAACGTTTTACATTCTATTCTGGGAGTAATCTGATGGATGGAGAGGGAGGGTTGGAATGGTCTATTTGGATGCATTTTAAGGTGTTAGAACCTTGATTAGAGTTGTGAGTCATTTGATAGGGTGATTTCTCTAAAACCATTAGTTTCTAGCCCAAATAATGAGGGTTTATTGAATAGGAGTGTAGATGGGTGAATATGGGAAAAATAAGTTGAAAAATGGTTGTCTTTTATCCTTCATCAAGACTATTTGTGGTGGTGGAGTCTTGGAGATTAGTGGATGATAGAGTTACTTCTTTGGGCAAGGGTTAATTAGGCCTAGTTAAAGGGTTAGTGGGTGAAGGAAGTGTTCACCAGTTAGGTTGTGAAAGTCTAAGAATGATATCAACTTAGTAAATCTGAAAAGGGTATTTGAAAGTGTAAAAACATTGCTAGGTTGTTTGGGGATATTGTGAATGAATTTCTATTTCAAGGTTTGAAGGGCTACTAGACAGGCCTAGAAAGGATATAGTAGAAGAATGGTGAAGGATGAGTGGATATGAGTGAATGGGAAATTGTAACATGGAAAATGTACCATGTTGAGATGATCTAAGGTGTTAGGATTAGGGTGTGAAGTCAAGTTTGAGTTTTGATGTGGTGGAGGCACTAGGTACACTAGGTGGCCTAGGAGGGTACACTATCTGGATAAACCAAAATGTAAACCTTCTATTTCAGTGAGTGAGAAGTTGGAAAGGAAATAAGATAGTGCATCCTTGAATTGAGTTGGTTCCTTAAGGCTCTTCTATGGCCTTCCAAGTATTATGTGCTTGCAAGTCATTGGCATAACATCATAAAGTTTTTTTTATTAATAATGAGAAATAGTTTTATAACTCATCTCAATAGGAGCACCAGAGGAAAGAGATAAGAATAGAAAAACTCCGGTATTGCCCCAAAAAATAGAAGAGAAAGGTTGTCATTAAATCTTACAAACTTCCCGTTATACATACGGGGTAATGCATGAGCAATTTACAGTCCAGCCAATTTACATTGCTATATAAATTTGACATTACAATATTTTGTATCTCCATTTAGTCCAATGAACCAATTGGATCTTCCCTACCCTTGATTGTCTCAAGTATTGGCTCATGGTTTGACTCACGAACCTTCCAAAGAGATTTATTATGCAGTCTTCCCCCATATCTGATCAAGTAGACATTTGATGCAATGACAAAGTTTGAATAATGAAGAATCTTTATGTGCAGACGTCTCCCAATCCTCAAACAACCACAACCTAGGATTCTTCATAGTATACCATCTAAGCCATGTACCAATTAAAACCATTGCTCCTATAGAGTATTCTAATTCTTCACCATCGATAATCAAGTGATCTAATTTCTTTTTTGCCTCAACATAATGAAACACATAATAATATGTCCCTTCTTCATTGTCTTCAGGTGCAATAATAGCAAAAACATGGCCTGTAATGATATAAACATAATGAGGACATTAGTTTACTAAATATTTATGATAAAGTACTAAATTTGAGATTATTTGTATGTGGAAAATTTTACCTAGTTGTACTAGATCAGATAAGCAATCAAAGTCAATGGATAATTCTATTTTTGTCAGTTGTAGTGATTCATGGGGATGATAGGAGGCAAGTGGACTCAAAATACATGTATATCATTCATCAACCCATTCCTTTGACTCACACACATCCTAATCTTCATCTACACATGATGAACAAAAGCATGCCATATGTCATGTAGATACTCCATGAACTTGCATTACAACTTCTAAAAGAGTGTAGCTCACTCGATCCTGTCAATGTACAACAATCCTCATATGGTGCAATGTTAGTTTCATCCATCAACCAAAAAAATGTATGAACCATAGACTCACCTTCATTACCTAGACCCATTGTAGCATTACACCATTGTACAATACATCCCGCATTTGAGAATGTTGCTTTCTCTTTGTACTTTAATTATTTATGTGCTAAGGCTCTTTTAATACATGCACCTACACCATCATGCTCTCCCTCTCCATGACCAACCTCTGTGAAATTCCACATATATTGAATTCTAGTAATCTTATGCATCCTTCACAATCAATAAAATATCCAAGAATTCTTGAATTGTGATGCACAATTATCTGACCATATGATATGTCGATGATATTTTATGCCCCTGTTCGCCAAATGACCATAAAATAGTTGAAAGAAATCATGTAAAACATCTGTAGAATGTGAGTGATCATCACTGATATAAAAATGATACTCCCTCAACATCTTCCTGTTCAACTCTATACTGTCCGGTGCATGCATGAATGCTATATGAACAAATATAGCAACTTGTTGAGAGTTGTAATACTTTTCTTGCACCTCATTTTGTGGTTGTAGTGTGTAGTTCTCTGCAAAGTCCACAATTGAAACAATGGTATCAAGTGAGAATTTGTCCTTACACAAATTGAATTGCATATCCAACCATCACACTCTATGTGTATGCCTTGCATACTCAAATAATTTTTTTACAAAAATGTCCATGAACTGATATACTGGAATTTTTTAATTACTAAATCATATCTTTTAGCCTCTTTTCCATCTTTTATATTGTATGTCACAGTCTTATATTTTCCAAATTCCACTATTTCATTACCAATTGCATGCGTACTCTCCATATGTTGACAAATTGGCAAATTTCACAAACCTCCACAATCTATGCATGTACCATTCAAGCATGAGAGCTTGTAAAATTGTTGACCATCCACTCTTTCACATAAAATGGTAGATATTAATTCCCTTAAAGATCTAGGTGGGATATTTATGTTACAATCCTGCAAAACATTGTTAGAGTACAAATCTACACATATATTCCTATAAACTTCAAAATGGTTAGAAAATTCAATATGTACCCTACAACAATAAGTTGTGAGTGTGTGATTTATCTTCACATAAAAAGGTTTACACATTTCAAAATATCTTTGACTAATTTTAATTTGAGGATACATATGCATAAATTTTTCAAAGAATTGTGTCTCAGTTGAATCTAAAAAATGTTTTGGATGTGGAACACGAATCCAACTACCAATCCTCCTTCTTACAACATCTCTTTTAATAAGAGATACCCATGTGTTATTCTTCCAAAATTATTCAATCAAGGATTTCAAAGCTTCAACAATTGCTTTATGTTTTCATGGTAGTCTACTGGAAAATGCCCATAACTCATTTCCATTTGGATCTTCCACTCTTTGACACCTTCCCAAGGCTCTCATTAGAGACTTTCTACTTATTTTCAATGTTTTTCTTGTCTTTCTAATGAGTCAAGATTTCTTCATTTGAGTGCTTACTATCATTGATGTAAGTACATGTCGTGTGACAAATTACTATCTTTCACGCATGATGTAGAACCCACACTCTCATATGCAGTCATTAGATTCTTTACAATAGATTTTTCACTTGACTCATCCATCATTCTTAGCCCAAGAATCTTCATGATGGGCCTAAATTTCAGATTTCTCATCATTTCAACAAATAGTTGACATCTTCCTATCATGTTTAAATTCTCAAAAAATGATCTCCAAATACAATTAGCATTTCTTTGACAAGTACGCTTGGGAATCTTGTTAGGCATTGCTTGCAAAATGTTAGTATCAATATCAATCAAATATTTTGGTTTTCTATAAATAATTCTAGGAGCATCAAAAATATTATGTGTGAATTGTGTACCATCTTGAGTGCCTTCAACATGAGACGATGTTGTGCCTACACCTTGGGATGTAGACAATGGCATGCGTTCAACATGATACAGGGGGTACGCACATCTTGGGATGTAGACAATGGTGTGCCTTCAACATGATACAAGGGTGTGCCTACACCTTCAGATGTAGACAATGGTGTGCCTTCAACATGATACAATGGTGTGCATCTAACATTGGATGATGATGTCTCTTCAACTTGGGAACTCATAGATGATGTGCCCGCATCTTCATAATTCAATTGTCTTGTTGCATGCAAGTTTCTCATTCGTTGTCTTTTTGTTTCCAATTCCAATTCTCTCTTACTTTGTATTGATGTTTCATGTTCCTCATCCAAAGAAAAATCTTCTTCTATGGTATCCATTTTTTTTTGTTCACGAAGTTGTCTCATTCTTTCCCTTTTCTTCTCTTTGTCTCTTTCATGCTCTTCTGATGTTAAAGTCTTTGCTCGTTTCCTTGGCATGATGATGATTTCTACATATGAATTGATTACAATTTTAAAAATATAATATAAATGTAAAACAATAAGTTAAATTATAATATAAACCTCTTACAATATTACAAATTATAATATAAATTTATTACAATTATATCAAATTATGTATTAAAAAATTCTATATCATACCAATTATAAACCAAAACACTCTTTATTCACATTTGACATGTAAAAAAATAAAAAACTTACCTCAATCAATAAATTTTGGTGATAATGATTGACTTTCACAATTCGATGTTGATTTTTAAACAAAAGGATGGTGCAAATTGATAGATTATGCTTCTTTGTCACCATCAACACCATGAAAAGTGAATATTTGTCGGATAACACAGAGACGTCAGACATCATACAAAAAAAGTGGACCTCTTTCATGAGATCTTTAACAAAGAAGACTATTTGTTTTAATCTTCCATAGTGCGAGCGTGCTATAGTGTGTGCACCCTATGCAAAACTAAAAAGTGTTATGCATACTCTTGCATAGCACAAGCATGCTATAGCACATGCACCCTATGAAAAACAAGAAAAAGGGAGAGAGTAGGAGAGAGAGAGAAGGGGAAGGTTAGAGAGAGAGAGAGAGAGATCTTCTTCTCACTCACTCTGACTATTTCTCCTCACAATTGAAATCTATGACTTAAATAGGGTGCACGCACTATAGGGTGCATGCCCTATAGTGCACACGCCCTATGGAAAACATAGATTTCTATATTGCACATGCCGTATAGCATGCATGCCCTATAGGGAGCACACGCTTGCTAAGACATTGGTATTTACCAATCCTAAGGCTTGGATTTTCCTTGGAGATCTAGCCCAAAGGCTTGGAGGATTCAAATAGGCCTGAGATGTGATTTCCAGTAGAAATACAAAAAAATGACAACTTTTTTTGTGTGCTCTTCGTCAGGTTTACCCATGGTTCAATAACATAAAAATTAGATGACGTGATATTGCATATCTCTCTGTTAGCTATCTAATCATATAATTTATTTTGAATTCTGATTCTGTTAAGTTTTTCATCTCTAATTTCTTTTGTGTGTAGGTTCATTTTTTGTAAAAAATCAACATGTAGTATTTTGGGCATAGATTTTGGCTCGTTCATCAAATTTTGCAACAAGTTACATTTTTAGAAACTAGGCTCCATTATACACACTTACAAAAAAATAAAAAATGATTTTTGTTTAGTTTTAAATGATTTCTAGGAGGAGCACATAGAAATTTCATGTTTTTAGGATGTGTGCACTTCGTAAATTCATCAAAAATTATACATTCATAGAAAAATTAGCAAAAAAACCGTGATAAACTACATGGTATTAGCTAACTTCTCATAGGAGCGATTAAAAAAATTCATAAAAAAAGTTAACATTTTAGGGGGAGCACACCAGATGCTATGTTATGTTTTTTCACAAAAAATAGGACCAATTTTTGTGCTCCCCCTTTTTGAGGGCCTTAATCTGCACCATTTTCAAAATAAATTAGTAGTTTAGGAACTAGATTCAGAGTATTACAAGTCTTGTTCTTGTTGCATCTTAAAATTTGAGTCTAACTATCTTCAAATGTTTCTTGAAGTTCAGAGTTTTCTGATTTTAGGAAAAAAATGGCATCTTATACCCCCTTTTTGGTCCCCCATCTTTGTGCACTTACCCAATGACTATGTTACACCTGCTACACCTTTGAATGCCGAGGAGATGAGAGCTAAACAAGAACACAACCAAGTAATGTTGGAGATTGCATCTGTCTTAAGCTATCCTAAATTTGAAGACATTAAAAACTGCACAAATGCAAATCAAATGTGGGACACTGTTGCAAATATCTATGGTGGTGATGCAAATGTACTAAGGGAAAAAGATGAAAGTCTAAGAGGTAAGTTTAATGAAATGAAAATGGAAGAAGATGAGAATATTGCTCAATATTGTGGTAGAATCAAGGAGGTAGTAAATGCTATTAGAGGAGCTAATGAAAATATTGATGATGAAACTGTTATTGGAAAGGTTTTGAGAACTTTGCTTCCTATATATGCCATCAGAATTTCAGCAATTCAAGAATCTAGATGTAACCCTGGTAATGTTCTGACTCTGGAAAGTCTTGTTGGTAAGCTTACTGCTTTTGAGATTTCTAACTATGATAACTACATTGTTGCAAATGTTGAATTTGTATTCAACTCACAAATGGTTCTGCATAAGTCTAAGAAGGAAAAAGAAAAATGTGTAAGTGAGAGTGAAAGTGATACTGACACATCTAATGAGGAACTAGAGGATCTTGAAGCTCTTATGGCCAGAAGATTGAAGAGAGGAAAATGAAAATATAAAGGTAAACTTCCTATCATATGTTTTTCATGTAACAAAGTTGGTCATATAGCCGCAAGATGCCCTGATTGGGATGATAAGGATGAGGAAAGAGAAAGCAAGTACAAGGATAAGAGAGAAAATAGTGGTTACTGAAGGTACAAGGACTACAAGGAAAAAGGTAAGAAATCTTGTTATATTGCTGAAGAAGAAACTGATACTGATGATGATGATTTTTAATTAAAGTAGTCTATGTTGCTATGAAAGATGATTCTGATGAAGATGAGAAAGTTTCACTTGTTTCTTATGTGAGAAAAGGTGATAAATGGATTATTGATAGTGGTTGCTCACATCACGACTGGTGACAAAAGTAAATTTGATACCCTAGATCATTACAAAGGTAGAAGTGTTAAGTTTGGCAATGATGCACCATGTCCCATAAAGGGTAAAGGATTAATTAAGCTAACTGATAAGATCACTTTTGAAAATTCTTATTGGGTTGAAGGTCTTAACTACAATTTGATAAGTGTTGCACAACTTAATAGCACTAGTTACCAAGTGGAGTTTCATCACAGAAAGGCTAAGATATTTGATGCCATTGGTGAACTGATTGGAAGTGGAGAGCAGACTAAAGGTAATTTCTTCTATCTAGATTTATCTGAAGAGACATGCTTGATTGCACAATTTGGTGATGTTTGGTTATGGCATAAGAGGTTATGTCATGTTAATTTTGACAATTTGGTAAATATTAGTAAAAAGAAGAAAGTTAGAGGTTTGCTGAGATTGAAGAAACCTGATAATGTGATGCGCAAACAATGTTAGTTGGGTAAAATGACAAAGTCTAGTTTCAAGAGCAAAAATTTTACTTCTGAAAATGCTTTAGATCTGGTTCATATTGACCTTTGTGGACCTATGGGTGTACAAAGCTATTGTGGTGCTAAATACTTTATTCTCTTTGTTGATGATTACACTAGGATGATGACTGCAATGTTTTTAAAAGTAAAATTTGATGCATTTCAGTTGTTTAAGTGGTATTTGGCTAAGGTTGAAAAGGAGACAGGAAGGAACCTAAAATGTCTGAGATCTAACTGAGGTGGAGAGTTTATATCAAATGAGTTCAATCTGTTATGCAATAATAGAGGAATCAAGAGACAGGTGTCTGTACCCAGAACACCTCCACAGAATGGTATAGTAGAGAGAAGGAACAGATCTATCATGGATTGTGCAAGGACACTAATGATTGAGAAGAATGTTGCACAAAAATATTGGAGAGAAGCTGTAAGTACATTTGTTTATACCTTAAACTAAGTAAAAATAAAAAAGGTACAAATGTCAAACCTGATGAATTATGGCATGGTTATGCACCTAATGTAAAATACTTTAGAATCTTTGGGAGAAAATTCTATATACTAAAAGATAATAGGAATGGAAATTTTGATGCTAAAAGTGACAAGGGCATATTTCTAGGTTATTCCACAAAGAGTAAAGCTTACAAGTGTTTGAACTCTAACACTAACAAAATTGTGGAAAGTGAAAATGTAAAATTTGATGAATATGCAAAGAAAAATAAATAGGAGAGAAAAAGAGAACCTAACGATTATAGATCTTTTGTCTATATGGAAGAAGGAGAGAAGAGTAATACACTTGCACTTGATGCAGAGTCTCAAGTAAGAAATGTTGAGCATCAAAAAGGTAATGCCAAGCATCAGGAAGACAATGCCGAGCATCGGGAGGATTCTATCGATCATCAGGAAGAGGTTGTCAAGAAATCAGAGGCTGAATCTAATAATCTTGTTGATGAACCTGAAGAGAAAGGAGAAAATAAATCTGAACCTACTTTGGCACATTATGTAAGAAGACATTAGAAGCCTAAGAAAATCATTGGAGATAAAGAAAATGGAAATCTGACTAGAAGTAAGTTGAAGAATCCTACATGTTTATTGAGTGAGTTTGAGCCTAAGACAACAAGGGAGGCATTAGAAAATGAAGACTGGATCCAAGATATGAATGAGGAAATAGACCAAATAGAAAAGAATGATGATACTAGTGAAGTGAACCAAACTCTATATAGATCCATGATTGGAAAGTTGCAATATGTTGTTCATAGCAGACTAGATATTTCTCTAGCAGTTGGGATTGTGGCAAGATTCACTGCCAATCCTAAGGAAAGTCATATGATGTCTGTGAAGAGAATAATGAGATATTTGAAAGGACCATAAGGCTATGGAATGTACTACAAGAAGCATGATAAATTTGAACTAAGAGTCTACATTGACACAAATTGGGCAGAAAATGTTGATGACAAAAAAAGTACTAGTGGTGGAGCTTTCTTTCTTGGACATAGATTAGTTTCCTAGACAAGAAAGAAACAAAATTGTAGTTCCCAATCTATAGTTGAAGCTGAGTATGTGGTAGTTGTAGTGAACTGTTCAAACTTGGTATGGATCAAGAAATTGTTGAAAGGCATGAAGGAGGAAATCACTGAACCAAGTGTCATATATTGTGAGAACACAAGTGCTATCAACATATCAAAGAACCCAATGATGCACACAAAGACCAAACATATTGCTATCAAATATCATTATTTGAGGGAATTGGTACAACATAAAGAGGTGAGAATGAAATATGTGAACACAAAGGAACAACTAGAAGACATATTCACAAAAGCTTTACCTAAGGATGCTCATGAATATCTTAGAGGTAAATTGTGGGTGCTTCCCCTAACTAAGGTTGCTTAGTCAAGCTAGAAGCACTGCATCAAATGTGCTACACAGAGTATCTGACAAATTAATGTAGAAAAGGTCACACTTTAGAAATGGCCTAGATTTGTGAAAAGTACAACAAAGATGATAATCAATCATAAGCAAAGATGGAAAAGGAAGCAATATTGTTACTGAGCTGACAAGATGATATCTACATCTAAAAGATGCACGTTCTAGTTGCTTCTTTGGAATTATTGTCAAAGAGAGAGATAAGTCAGATGAAAACACATGAAAGGTCAAGAAAGAGGGAGAGATTCAAAGAAGTAAGAGGGAGACATTCAGAGGAAAAGAGGCACAGAAAAGATTCAGAGGGAGTTATTGTGTGGTCGGTCAAGCAAGCTAGGCTAAGTGATTTAGAATCAAAATGAAGCTAAGGATATTACAAATGTTTCTAATGAAAAGACAAGGTTTGGATTGATTGGTGAATCATGTGTTATTCATATGGTGTTGCCATCAATGCCAAAGAGGGAGATTGTTAGAAACTAAAATTGAAGTAATTGTTGTATTGTCATTGATGTCAAACCTTAACTGGTAAGACAAGTTGCTATCTAAGAAAGTACTATATCTATTGGTTGATGAGAAGGATTAGGGCAAGGTTGATAATAATAGCACCTAGGGAAAGGTTGAGTTATCTTGATACTTCAATGAGTACTTGATTATATGGCACAATGATAAGATAATGTATTGTTTATCTAAGTAAGAAGCAAGACTGAACAAGTAGGCTTAACCAAGCAAAAGTGAAGAAATCTAGTTTAAGCCGAGTGATGTTAGTGTCGACCGAGAGCCAGTATATGTCGAGTAAATTTAGTGTTGACCGAACATCAGTTTATTGTTGAGTGACAGTATTAGCCAAGTGAGAAGCTTGAAGAGGTGACCGAGTTGTGTAGTGATGACCAAGAAGTTGATCACAGTATTGACCAAGCATTTGTAATTTATATTTGAGGAAGAATTTAGATTCCTAGCCGACATAGTTGAATTCTTGGATTATGTAAATCATGTTGACTTTATTTATAAAGTATATGGAGTATTTAATGCACAGTAAACTATTTTATTGATATTTCAATAAGGAGATTGAACATGTTTCTAGAAGGATGGATGGAGAACTTAAATGTTGGAAGGATTTGATGGATTTGACCTAAACCTAAGATCTACAGAGGAGATTGAGCAACAAAAGAGAGATCTATCTATTGAAGAGATATAAACAAAACCTAAGTATGATATTGAGAAGAGGATGTTGGAGTTGTTGATGTTATTGACTGATAAGTCTAAGTAGAAAGGCTGAAGGTGAAGGATTTGATCAGAGTTGTGATTGCTTGAAGGGTTTTTTGAGCAGATTAGTGATGGATATGGAAATGGTACTCAGTCAGTAAGCTATCTTATGTGTATGAAATTTGATATGTTATTTTCAAAGCAATTTGTATGTTTTTTAGATCAATACTACTACTACTTTCTAACCATTGTATCAGTCAAAATCTTTTAATCAAGCTTGACCTAACAATCATTGTAGAAATCCTTTAATCAAGGTTGCATTCTAATGGAATGTACTTAAGTCTTCTAACAAGGCACACTCCTTGTTAGAATAATTGAGAGGAGGTTGAATTAGTTGGATCAACTATCCAATAGTCCCAATTAAAAAATGTATCACTTAAAACAAATTCAGCAAATATCTGCATCTCGGTAACTTCAAATACTAAACTGTCTATGTGTTTACCGATTACCAGTTAATTACTTATAGTGATTACCAACCAAATCAAATATGAAACATGTAAAGTATGATCACCAAACAATCACCACACAAACACATAACAAAAAGATTTAACGTGGAAACCCTGTTAAGGGAAAAACCACCTGGGACCGGTAATCCAAAATATTTTTCACTCTTCTGAAGTGAGCTTGATGAAGAGCCAACCCTGTTAAATGTTACACAACAAACTGTAAGGTGTGACCTTGTTAGAGGATTTAAGACTAGCAGTTATTGTACAACCAGTATTCACTATGGGGCTGACAGGATAATAATGTACATTCTATGAATGACATAGGGTAATCATAAGATGGTTAAGTCCACACTCGGTTAAGATATTTTTTTTCAACAATGGTTAAACTAAAATAGTAGGTGATTTGATTACAATACAACTTGATTTTGTAGATGATTAGATCTATTATAAGCCCATAAAAATCCTTTGATCAATATTTTAATTCAGTTCTTAATATTCAATAACTTACCATCACTCAGTAATAGCTCTCTGACGCTCAGTTAACTCTGTAGTTTGGTTCTCCTTTAACCAGTCTGATAAGGCTGCATGAAACTATATTCATGCAATATCTCTGCAGTCTCCTTTTGGCATCCTTTCTAGTAATGAAACCAATATCTCTTATATAGACAAGTAAACCATTTTCTTTTCATCCATCAAATTTTGTCGCTTAATCTCCTTTATTGATTTTTCCACTTAACCTTTCCTTGGAAGATGTGTCAATAAATCATTTCAATTCCATCCTTTAGATCTTTTTTGAATTTTGTTAGCCATGGATCTCGTAACAAACTTTATCTTCAACCTTGAAATCATAACACTTTATAGCTCATTAATTTCTGTCAGCTAAACTAAACATTTAGTTCTTTTATCCATACTCAGTTAACAAAGAAATGCACCATTGGTGAACACAAGCTCGGTTGATACTATCACTCGATATAAACTACACTAGCTCAGTGTATACTGAAATCCTTCATTTAACGACCACACTACTTTGTAACATTTTTCTTCCAACTTCATAACAAATTAATGCAACATAATCAAGTCAACCATATGATGTCATAAACTCATCAATAAGTTACCCAAAGTATTCCTTATCCTCATATGTCATATCCATCTTCCTCCATGTAGATATCTCAGTTCTTCATCTTTTCTATCCTTTTTATATATGTTTAGATATTTGCAACTATCATGATAAGAACTATCAAAAACTAGTTGACATCAATGACAACATAATGACTGATTCAATTATCTTACATATCATTTCAGTACTCGATGATCTCTAATCACTGATCTTCAAGTCATTCATGTACTCAATCAGTTGTAGTTCATCACTCCTAATAGGGTGGTTTAAATCCTTTAATAGGGTCACACCTAATAGTGTGTTTTGTAAACCTTTGACAGGGTTAGCTTTTCACGGAGCTCACTTCAGAAGAGTGAAAATATCAGCAACATGTTACAAAGTGGTTTTTCCCAAACTGGGTTTCCACTATAAATCCTAGTGTCAAACTTGTGTGAATGTTTTGGTGTTAAACATTTCTGTGTTTTGCAAGTTAAATACTATTGGATAGCAGACTGAACTATTATATGTTTTTGGTATACATTTCTTTAATGACCGAGTAGTGTTGGTTATTAGATCTGAGATTGTTGCAGTGTTTGAGAGTTTTATTTATACATTTGGACATGAGAACAACTGATTCACCCCCCCTCTCTATTTTTCTAAATCATATTAACAGATCAAGGAGAAACTAACCAAAGAAACCAAGGGCCAAGGGAAACAACTGAAGAAAAAGCCAATGGGGCTTCCCAAGACCCCAAATTTCTCAAAATAATGGAAAAAATCTTTGAAAGAAACAAAGAGAGATACTTCCTTAAATTATCCCAATCAAGGGTTAAAATTCCTCACGATTACAACACAATGAACCTAAAGAAATATGAGGACGAGGAAAATCCATTAGGTGCAATGAAAAAAAATTTAAGGTGTTTAAAACACAAATTGATACTATGAAGAAAGCAATCGAACCAAAACCATTTTCTATTGAGGCCTTGTGCCCTTTTCCTTTTGATCAAAACTTGGTTATGGTACCTTCCCCTCCCAATGTGGTTCTTCCTAGATATGACAAGTACATGGGTAAATCTGACCCACTAGACCACTTAAGGGACTTTTATGCCTTAAGTATTGAATTCATGCATGATACCACTTATTTAATGTGTCTATTCCCAAGGAGCCTAGGAAGGAAAGCCATGGAGTGGTTTTCAAAATTACCACAAGGAATAAATACTTTTGAAGAGATAGCCTCCAAATTCGTGACTCACTACTCTTACAATATAGAGCATGAAATAACCATGCTAAACTTATGTGACATGAAATGAAAAGATGGTGAGCCTTTTCTATGGTTTCCCCAAAGATGGAGAATAATTTTTGCGAGATATCCTAGAAGCATACCTGAAAAGGAGAAGATGGAAATTTTCATGAACAATCTAAACATGGAAATGAATTATAGACTTCAACTTCAATCTCCCCCAACATTGAAAAAGATCATTGAGAATGGGATAAAGATTGAAGCGATGTTAGTAAAAAGAGGAGAAATCAAACTCTTTAAATAAAAAAAGGTTATACTAACACCAATAACAATAATAATTTAAATAATTATAATAATAACAAGGGATCTAACAATAATGATAAATCAAGGTTTTGGTTGAAAAACACAAATAAAATTTTTGTGAATGATGGGGTTGTAGAAGCCAAAAACCTAAAAGCTACCCCTTTTAACTTATCAAGTGGGTCAAACCAAACAAATAATGTAAATGAAATGAATACGACCCCTTTCACTAACAACAATAACTCTTTCAACAATCAGGGTGTAAAAAAACCTAAGCCTTTCTTTTCTCTAATCCAAAGGAGGAAATTCACATTATTGGGAGAACCCTTGGAAAATGCTTTGAGGAAAATTGTGGCCAATAAAATCATTGTCTTACCTAAATCAAGACCATATGAACCTCAAGTTAAACCCATGTGGTGGAATGATGCACACCATTGTGAGTATCATTGAAATAAGGGACACAAAACCAATGAATGCATGCAAATCAAGAATTTAGTCCAAGATTTAATAGATAATGGTATGATAAAGGTTGAAGACCCCCTAAACAATGATGATCATACGACCTTTAAGACTCCTTTATTGAATCATGAGAAAGGAGAAACTTCAAATGCTAATCAAAATAACAAGAGAGGAATAAGAAAGTGAACTTTTCCCACACCTATGACAACACCATAAACTCTTTGAATGAATGTGAAAATTCCATCAATGTCATAGTGGAGAAGGAAAAGAAAAAACAAGAGGCCTCAAATGTCATGACTAGGGGACAAGCATCTAAAATCACTTTGCCAGGAGGTGCCCATAGAATCATTATACCAAATCAAGCATCATCTTCATCAAAGAAATACAACTTAGTAGATCAAATCCAACGAACTCCTACACAAATTCCTATTTTGGAGTTGTTGAAACTTTCACCTACCCATAAAGAAATCTTGGAGAAGGCTCTAGTCGAAACCAATGTTCCCTTGAATTTGGATGTGGACAAATTTTAGAATATGGTAGGACACCTAGTCACACCTCATTGTTTATCCTTTTATGAGCAAGATGATATGTCTCTAAATCATCCCCAAAAATTTCCATTTCATATTGAAGTTTTGATACATAAACACCAGGTCAAAAGAGTCCTCATTGATGGAGGTTTTGGTCTAAATATTTGTACTTTGAACCTTGTCAAAGCCTTAGGGTATTTTGAAGAAGCTATAGACCCTAAAAGAAAGATAACCATAAAGGCTTATGATGATGAAGAGAGATCCTCTAAAGGGATAATAGTGCTCCCTATTTGAGTGGGTCCTATACAAAAAGAAACTATTTGTCAAGTTCTAGACTTAAAATTGACTTATAACATTTTATTGGGAAGACCATGGATACACAAAATGCAAGCGGTACCCTCAACATACCATCAATGCTTGAAATTTCCATAAATGGGTCAATAAATAATGGTGAGTGGAGACCTAAATCTATTCAAATATTGTAACAATATCAAACCCATAAATGATTAATTGGTCCCTCACAATTCCAAAGGTACTACATAATAACAAATGGAAGAAGAACAAAGTTTGAACGAACTCCCCTCCCTAAAAGGAAAAGAGAAGATAGATGAAGAATACACTTTTGTTGAGAAAAATCAAATTCCCACTAACTTAGCTACATCGAATAAGGGAAAAGAGAAAGTTAGTGAGGAAAGTCCTAAGGAAAAAGAAGAAGAAAATAATTTAAAATCTACCCAAATTCAAACCAAAGAGGCTTATTACCAAAATATGGACACCATGATGAAAGTTTTTTAAAAAATAATGCAAGATCAAGAAAAATGGCGTGGAATAATATTCCTTATCCATTATGGATTTTCCACTATCTCCTAAGTCTCATGGGAAACCTTCAAGCTCAAATCCTCCTAAAAAATACAATAATCATTTTGTAAGGGCTAGCACTTCTTCATCCATTGATGAAGAGGATAATGAAATTTTGAAGTGGCTATATAAGAATGATGAGTCAAGTGCTCACGAAAAAAGAATTCAAAACATTAGCATCCCTACTCATCAATATGGAAAAGGTTTCTAAATTATGCAAAAGATGGGTTAAAATAGACAAGGACCTTTGGGTAGAAGAAATGAAGGGTTGATTGAACCCATAGAAATGACTTGGAGGGATAGAAAACATAAATCAGGATTAGGGTATCTTGAACAAGGATACGCTCAAAAGAACCACCCCATATTCTTTAAACAAATCTTGAAATTAGACTCTCAAAGTGATGAAGACTCAAACAAATGGGAGTGAGATTCCTTATCTAATTAATCTTGTCAAGATAAAGAAGTGGATGTTGTCCACACTTATGCTCCTAATCATGGCAAAGGATAATGGTTAACCTCAGGATCAAGTTCTAACCAAGCTTTGAGTTCTAATGAAGAGACTCAATAAAATGCACCAAGTCAAGAAGAAAAATAATCTCAATAGGTAGGAGAACCCTATGTGACCTCATGAAAACCAACAATAGAAGGATCTAGCAATAGGTTTAACCCATGATATTTTTACCCACAAGAAACCCAAGAGGATTCAAGTGAAGAGGATTTTGACCCAAGTTCTTTGGAACACTTAGAAGAAGCACATGTCATAGACCTAAGCAATACAATGTATGAATATTCTAACGAAGTCATGTCTCTAAATCCTATTAACCTAAACCAAGCCAATGATCCCTTAATCCTTGTATATCTGGAACTCATTGAAAGGGCTTCCATAGAACCAAACAACCTTCCCACATTCTTAAATGACAAATCTGTGACCTTATACCTAAATGCGGTTGAACCTTATTCTACCAAAAAATATCAAGAAGAAATGATGAAGGAAAGTATCCAATCTCTCAGTCAAGAAATAACAGAAAAAAAAATATTAAAAAATTGAAAGAGTCTAATGGTGAAAACCACAAGATGGTAGTATTAGACCAAAAAGAGAAAGAAATAAAGGACATTTTTGAAGGTGAAAAACCAATTGTGGGACCTAAGGAAGAGAGGTTGGATCCTTTTCCCAAACATTACGAGGAGAGATCACCTATTCTGATAGAGCCGATACCAAAGATCAACATTGGGCCTGGATCCGAGCCAAAGGTCATACACTTAGCAACATCATTATCAAATAAAGAGAGTAATTTGTAAAATTATTCAAAGAAAGGAAAATAAATTTTGCATGGTCTTATGATGACATGTTGGGATTAGATCCAAATTTGATCATGCATCACTTGAATATCAAAGAAGAGGTAAAACCAATCAAGAAAAAGCTGAGAAAAATGCACCCACACATCGCACTTATTGTCAAGGTAGAATTAGAAAAGTTACTAAAAGTTGGGTTCATAAGAGAAATTGACTATGCCTAGTGGATATAAAATATTGTACCAATTTCAAAAGAAGACAAGTCCATCAGAATTTACATGGATTTCTAAGATCTCAATCTCTCATGTCCAAAGGATGACTTTCCTTTAGCAAGCATAGATTCTATAGTGGACTTGACAGTGGGTCATTCAATGTTCTCTCTCATGGATTAATTTAGTAGCTACAAAAAAATTAAAATTGCACCTGAAGACCAAGATAAAACAACTTTTACATGTGCATGGGGATATTTTGTTGGAATGTTATGTCCTTTGGTCTTAAAAATGTAGGAGTGACCTATCAATGAACCATGACCACTATATTCCATGACATGATGCATAAGTGCTTAGGAGATTATGTGGATGACATACTTGAAAAATATCAATCAAGGGAGGATCATCTACCAATCTTAGAGAAAATATTCACAAGGTTAGAACAATTCAAGGTGAGACTCAACCCGAATATTTGTACCTTTGGGGTACAATCTGGAAAATTGCTAGGGTATATAGTCTAGACAAAAGGAATAGAGGTAGACCCCACAAAAGTCAAAGAAATAATGAAAATGGGGGTACTTAGAAATATGAGTCAAATGAGATCACTACAAGGGAGAATTCAGTCAATCAGAAGGTTCATCTCACAATTAGCAGAAAAATGCCATTCTTTTACTCAACTCCTTCATAAGGACACAATATTTAGATGGGATGACAAGTGTGAAGAAGCTTACGTTACTCAAAAAGTACCTAATGAATCCATCAATTTTGATGCCATCAATAAGAGGAAAGACTTTGATATTATACATTTCAATGACAAAACATTCTTTAGGGGCACTCTTGGCTCAAGAAGATGAAAATGGAAAAGAGAAAGCTATTTACTACATAAGAAAAACCTTGGTGAAATATGAGTTAAACTAAAATTTCATATAAAGAGCATGTTTAGTGGTAATTTTTTCTTTCCAAAAGCTAGGACATTATATATTATCTCATAAGATCAAACTCATAGAAAAGATTGACCCATTAAAGTATTTTCTAAGAAAAACAACTTTGACAGGAAGGTTGGCCAAATGGGTTATGGTGTTGAGATAATTTGATATAGAATATGTGGATAGAAAGGAAATAAAAGGCTAAGTCATATAAAATCAACTAGCAGAGGCACCGTTAGAAGATGAACATCCTATTTAGGTGGAATTTCTAGACTAAAAAATAATCAAAGTTGAAGCAAAAACATGGAAATTATACTTTGATGGTTCTTATGCTCAATATGGCTTAGGATCAAGTATATTATTGATTACACCCCAATGATAAAAAATACCTAAATCATATAAACTACTATTTCCATGCACAAACAATATAGATGAATATGAAGCATTAGTCATTGGCATTAAATTAGCCTTAGAATGGAAGGTGACAGGATTGCAAGTATATGGAGATTCTCAACTAGTCATAAACTAGATAAATTATGAATATAAAAAAAAAAAGATCACAAGTTGATACCTTATAAGAATATGATAGAAGATATCAAGAAATAATTTATCTTGATTACATTAGAGAAAGTTCATAGAGAAAAGAACAAAGCAACATATGCCATGGTGACATTCGCTTCACTCCTACAGATGCTAGATCAAAGTGCAAGATATGAATTCTTGGTAGAAGAAATGGAACAAACCGCATTTGACCCTTCCAATTCTCACATCATTTGCCTATTAGTAGGACATGACTCACCCTAGTATGGATCCATGTATACTTATTTGAAAGACCAAAACCTACCCTTTGATGAAACTTGAAACCTAAAAAGGAACTTCATAAGACACGCCTCTCGTTACACCCTTGTGTCTGACACATTGTATCACACGAGTCTTGATGGAATGATTTTAAGGTGTCTAGAGAAGGAGGAATCAAAATTATCCTTATAAGAAATCCACAAAGGAATTTGTGGGTCACATTCAAATGGGTTAACCTTAACGAAGAAACTTCTAAGGATAGGATATTATTGGCCTTCCATGGACAAAGATGCATGCCAATTTGTAAATACTTGTTAAAAATGCCAATATCATGGAAATATAATTCATGTACCAGCTCGGGAACTACATATGATGACTACACCTTGGCCCTTCTATCAATGTGGGTTGGATTTAATAGGGATGATTTACCCACCTTCATCCAATGGTCATAAGTTCATTATAACCGCAACTAAATATTTCACCAAATGGGTCGAAGCTGTGCCACTGTCTACCGCCATGGGAAAAAAAATCTCCATGTTCATACTGAACCTTATAATTTTTAGGTATGGCATCCCTCAAGCCATCATAACAGATAATGCTAAATATTTCAAGAACAAGGGCCTAATAGAATTGTGTACAAAATTCCATATGATACATCATTCATCTTCAATATATTACCCACAAGGAAATGGACAAGCATAAGCCACTAATAAAAATATCTTGAAAATATTGAAGAGGACAGTTGAAAATTCAGGGAGAGATTGGGATATTTAGATAAATCCTACTTTATGGGCATATAGAACAAGTGTGAGGATGCCAATAGAAGCTACACCATTTTCATTGGTATATGGAGCTAAAGTAGTACTACCACTAGAGGTTGAAATTCCATCTCTAAGAGTTTCATTACATGGGTTGCTAACTGAGGAAGACTACAGGGTTTCTAGATTTCAGGAGTTGGAATTACTTAACGAGAGACAAAAACAAGCTTTTGATCACCTTAAAGTGTATTAGAACATAATATTAAGAAATTATAATAAATACATCAAATCAAGAACATTTCAAATAGATGATTTGGTATTGAGAGAAAACCCTAAGAATCAGGTAGAATGAGAAAAGAAAGAAAAATGGGAAGAAAATTGGTTAGCTCCTTTTTTTATTACTTCTTCTTTTGGAATGGGTACATACAAACTAGCTGATTGTGATGTAGAGGAACTACAAGAACCCATCAACAACATACACCTAAAAAGGTTTTACACTTAAAGCAAATGAAAGAGTATAAGTGAAAGAGCATCAGAATATTAGATGAGGAAGCATCCTATTTATTTTGTATAGTCAAAAGTGATCATGAAAAAAAATTCAAAAACATTGAAAAATAGAAAAGAAAAGAAAAAAATCAGAAAAGCAGAAAAATTCAAAAACATAAAAAACTGATCCCGAAGAAATAAAAAATAGTGGAAAATTGAGCATGAAGAAATCCAAAATCATTCAAATAATGATCCTGAAAAAAAATGTTGTCTTGGTGAAAACCTAGCAAATAGGCACCTTGATGATAATAGATAAAAAAATTAAAAAAAGAGAAAAAAAAGAAAAAAAAAAGAGAGAAAAGTACCTTGGTGAAAACCTAGCAAATAGGCATCTTGGTAGAAAAAAAAGTATAAAAGAGAAAAAGAGAAATAAATTTAATCAGTGAAAACCTGGTAAACAGGTGCTATTGAAAGTCAAGTCAAGTCTCATTCCTAGCCATTCTTATAAATATTACATTCGCCAACATTTGTAAAAATTGCATAATAAATCTCAGAGTTGCATTTGCAAAATACCTAAAAGCTTTCGTCATAGATATGAAAAGTGTCCAAGTCCAAAAATGCAATGAAATCGAACTGGGGGAAAATATATCCTAAAAGCAAGAAGGATTCATCAAACATATATCAATGGACACAAATCAATGCATCCAATCACAAGTATAACACCTAGATGATA
The DNA here is from genome assembly GCA_027943335.1 of Chamaecyparis obtusa. Classification (NCBI taxonomy): domain Eukaryota; kingdom Viridiplantae; phylum Streptophyta; class Pinopsida; order Cupressales; family Cupressaceae; genus Chamaecyparis; species Chamaecyparis obtusa. The sequence continues at coordinate 1,241,211 of BSBK01000610.1, forward strand.
AATTCAAATCCTAATCCAAATGACGATTCAATGAAAACTCTTGATTCACGATCTCACAATGACCTTACCTTTATCAAGATTAAAATGAAAAATCAAATATGAAATGGATGAAACTCTACTTGAAATATGGATTTTAAAAATAGTGCAATTTTTTTTAAGTGATTACTTTATTGGTGAAATCATATCTTTTTAGAAAATCGATGAAGTCTTGGACTAGATAAGCGATGATAAAAGCATGATATTATATTGATTTCTGTATGACTGTTCTAAGAACAAGGTTTTAAGATAGGTATCATTAGTATAATGACACGATCATCAAAGAATCATCAAGGACATGTACATATCGTGAAATCAAGATCTCTATTTATTTACGTAACAAGATACCTTGGACATTTTGATTTTCCATATCATAATGCCAAAATCCACTTGCAATATTGAATCCGAGGAAATCAGTATTTAGACTATCATGGTTGAACCTAACCAGTGACATTTGTATCGGGTTTAGGCAGGTAATGCCAAAGGAAAAGGTATTCATATCATCATGGTTGAACCAGTGAGGATTGTACCAATTTCAGATCTCAAAATGCTTGATGATGAAAATAAGCATCCTAATTATGAATAGTGGCAGCTAGCTGCATCCATACTAGATTAAATGCATTTAGTTTTTAGGGATCCTTTTCTCAAAAGTGGTTAAAGGGGGTGGAGTTAAGCTAAAATTGAAAAATTCATCATTACTTTATGTGATCGAATGTGTTGGAAATCAAAAAATCAAAATCAAAATTGCATCGTAGATTAAAATGCATTAGATTAAATTACAATGTTTATTACGTCATAAATTAAAGGCATCTTAGTTGCATTAGGTTGCATTCATTAAAGTTCATATCATTAGGTTGCATTAATTAGTATCTTAGTTGCATTAGGTTGCATTCATTAGTATCTTAGTTGCATTAGGTTGTATTCATTACAGTTCATATCATTAGGTTGCATTCATTAAAGTTCATGCATTAGGTTGCATTCCTTAACATCATTTATATCATTAGATTGTATTACCATCATATCATTAGGTTGCATAGATTAAATTTCATTGCATTAATTAAAATAGGCTAATTAATCATTATTCATTAAGTTTCATTAAATTAATTCATTATTCATTAAATTAGTTTACATCCATTAGATTAATTGCATAAGCATTGTACATTATTAGATCAAATTGTATTAAATATCATCTATTATCTCCTAGGTTCCTTCATCCTCATTTAACCCATGCATTAATCATTATTCATTAAGGTTCATCATATGATTGCATTAATTCCATCACTAAGCATTATTCATTATCATCATATAAATGCATTAAATACATCTCATCAGTAGTCATTAAGCATTAAAGCATTGAATCCATCCATGCCATTACATTTCATATCATTAAACATTAAAGCATTAAATATCTAATCATTAGAGAATTAACCATTAAAGTAGGTAATAAATGTGTACATCTAATCTATGTCATAAGTAAGGTATCCATCCAAAATAGCTAGCATAGCACATGCATTCATATCAAATTTTCATCTGAAAAGCATAAAAATAGAGCATATAAAGTAGGATCATATAGAACTGCATATCATAATCATCAAAAAAGTAAAACAAATACATGATGACATCATATAAAGAAAAATCCATAAATGTCAACTAAAGTCCATGGTATAATCAAAGTCCATAACATCAAGTATCCATTAATGAGAAGCAAAATCTATCAAAAGAATACATGAATATACAAGTTCTGATAAAAAATCATAGATACAAGATACATCAATCAGAAGGTGCATATCACATGGATCAACTAGCAATGCCACCTGCACTACCACCAGCCCCATCTGTACCCAGACTATCAAGACCTATACCTAGACCTCTGCTAGAACTAGGATGGGACCCCTACTAAGCCGTAATAGCCATGAAGGTCTGCATCATAGCACTAAACTGAGTCATTTTCTACCTCATTTGAGTCATATCAGACTACAGTGATCAAACATCATGAACCGGGGTATCTCGCATTTGTGAACCTGGTACTACCTGAACTGGTGGCATTGGAAGATTAGGAACCTGACCAACTTGTGGTGAAGATCTGAAAACTTAAGCTCTATGTTGACCCCAAGTAGCCACTCTTAACTGATGAAGAGCTCATAGAGGCCCTCCTCTCATTCACACTCTACCACCTCACATACGTACACCACCTCTAGCAAGAGTAGGGGAAATAATAAAATGAATCACAAATCTCCCACCCCATTTGGCTCTCCTAAAACATCTAACCCATCGACCTCCTCTACCACCCCTACCACCACTGTCATCATCATCATCATATCTATCATCAATCCCAAGAATAAATTTTGCTAGATTAATGAATCTTGGAAATGGGTTCTAAATGAAGCACTGTGCATAGTAATCTGTCATACTTCGATCTACAATATGCTCTTTCATGTCCTAGGCTAAATGTGATAGGCCTAGGAGCTCATCACAGATCACACGATAATCAATCTAAAGACCCTAGAGGGACCTCTCAACCTATATGCATGCATATAAATCCAATCCTCGTGATATACCCTATATATGGTCGTACTACCAGAAGAATTGGTAGAAGTAGAATCACTCAATGATCAAGGGAGTACACCCTATTATCCATCATGGAAAGCACATAAATGGAAGCTCTGCAGTATCGTCAGCCCATGGCTTGCAACCAAGATAAGGTCTCTAGGTGACCTAATCCAAATCATCAATGATGTGATACCGGTAATCAAGCTTTTCCAGATGAGATTGGATAACCATACCCTCATAGATATATGTAAATGGCCAACCAAGATCTCACCATTGTACTACTATTGGACATGTGATTAGGAGCTGCTCCCATGTCCACAATTGAAGAAGAACTGCACCAACATAAAGTGCAGTACAACACCTATATACAACATCATGCAGCTCATGATATAGCTACGTGAAGACATAGGAACCCCAATCAAATCAAAGAGGATGACCAATCATATCCTCTAAGATATGGCCATAACCGACAATGAAACCATGAGCCCATCAGTCAGGAAGCAGGAAACCACCAATAAACATGCCAATAACAACAAGAACAACAAGAAAAGAGGCAAACTAAGCCCATAGAATACTATCATCAATGATAGTAGGATCTCCAAACATACATCTATAGATGGTGCTATTATAAACCTGATTGTAGTAGACGATCTCTCCATGTGTAGGGATGCAGACAAGGTGATACACATCCTCAAGAGTGATAGTCATCTCCCCTAATGGAAAGTGGAAGGTATTATGGTCGGAGTGCCATCGCTATGCCATAACAGTCAATAATCCTTGATTCACATGGAATCAAGGTATATCTAACAATAAGGATAGGCCACAATGATCGATTAGCTAACACTCGGGCCCAGTTAGGTCCTCCACCATCTCAAGAGGCCACATATATAGCCATCATATGGTTAACTTCCAAAGTGGAGCCTACAAAATCAAGTTAATAGTGCATCATTAATCAAATCATCAAATTTTGAATCATCACAAGTCAATCGACTTCCTAAACTTATCAAACCACTATCAATTTTCCTAATTCTATTCAAAGAGGACAAAAAATTCATCATCATAATGAAATCACAACAATCATGATTTACAATCAAATATTCATCATCAAATGATCATAACTGAGACCAAGCAACTTGTTTCATCACAAGAATCATCATTCAGGCTAATTGACGGATCAAGGAAATCAATCAAGTAGGACGGCTGGCTAAAATTGCTAATTTTTTTTTTCAAAAAATAGGGTGTAAGTGGTACTTCAAGCCTTGTACACGCTAAAATGCAAAAGTTCTATTTAATTGATTAAATGCGCTATAAAAATGTTTAAACTCGCTAAAACAACCTATACGCACTATTAAAACTAGTACACGCTATAGAATATCAATGTACACGCTATAGGAACCCTAGTTTGTGCTAGCCCTATTGTACACACTACAAAATACTTTGATGGAAAAAACCTAACCTAGGGTTTGCACTTGTACACGCTACTAAAATATTAGTACGTGCTATTTCACACTGCAAATGTGCTAAAATAGATGTGTACGCACTATTTTAAATTTTTTTGAAGAAAAATAAATTTTTGCCTAACAAATCTAGATTTCTTGAAATTAAACAACACAAATTGACAAAGACGGTTTTTAGAGGTACTCACTGAAGGTCCATAGTCTAATGGATGCTCATATCTATGACCAGGCTTGAATTTGTGCTCTCTGTAGGGGACCACCATTGTCAAAGCTCAAAAAGTTAGAGGGTAAAAAGTCAAAGAGGAGAGGTGAAAATGAATAGTAAAATTGACTTTTTACCCCTATATATAGCCATTTGACCTAAAAAGGGGCCCTTTTAGCAGAAGATTGACCTGGGGTCAAATTTGATCACCAAAATAGCTAAAGCAGGGGCATTTATCATCAGTTCACTATTAGAACATTATCAGAAATGAAATCAAAATCAACACAAAATTTAAAATATTAAACGAAATGGATCAATAAAATGCAAATTTTTTCACCAAAACAAATTTCATTTCATTTTCGAGGGGGCATAAACTTGGATCATTATCAATTTAATCAAAATAAGTTTACACTCGAATTTATCAGTTGGACACCAAAATCAGCAAACAGTTCAAATCAGGCATCATATCAAAATTTCACCATCATAAATGAACATCGAGGACATCAATCAATTAGGGTTTTATCAGGGAATCTGTATCCATCATCTAGATCAAATAAAACATCAGGTAATTGAGAATCTGCATCAGGACGAGACATTCTTTGAACTAATACACTTCACACATTGATTCAAAGAGGGACATTTGTAGACATCTAAAAATTGTGAAGATCAAACCAAGTGAACAACTAAGGAAAAATCAAGGCATTAATTGTAATCAAGCCTAAAATCTAATATTAATTAAAATTCAAAGCCAAAAGAATTAAATATATTAAAATAAATCAATTAATTTTGTAATTAATCTAATTAATTGTATAGTTCAAATAAAATCAAATTTAACCCATTCAAGAGGTACACACGGCTAAAGAAATTAATTCAATTCAATTAATTAATTCCTAATTTATCTCACCCACCACATGGGAGGAAATTACCTCAACCAATAGGAATTAAGGATTGAACTCACATGGATTAAAGCCACATTAAATCTCAATCACTCATAAGGAGAAAGAATCTTGACCACTCATTTTGTCTCATTGTCCCAAGTTTTGAGGACAAAATATTTAAATTATCCCCATAGTAAAAACCATGGACTTAACCTTAACTCAATCATGATCAAAGTAACTCCACTCCCTATACTTGCTAAAATATATAAATAGGAGGCTAAAATAAAGAGAAAAGGATCCACACACATCTGAGAATTGCATCAAAGTTATAGGGAATTTGAGCTAGGAGCATATTTTTAGCATCATTGAGCATAGTTTTTCATTGAAATAGGCTTACTTGTGTAATCATTTAGCATAATTCATATGGAGGCTGAGAGCTTTGCATTAGCATACCTAAATAGAGATCTATAGGATGCTTATTGTCACTATTTTCATTAAATAACTTCTAATTGTCATATTTTAGCTCAATTTGATTTAAATATTGATAAACTAATCCTATAAAGGTACTTATTTTACACAACTACAAATAAAACCATATTTAAAATTCTCAAGAAGACCATCAATGACACTGGCCATGATTGGCACCTGTAACTCAATCCCGCCCTCTAGGCCTATCACACCTCCATCCATAGTCTCACTGGTGCCACTCCATTTTCTCTTGTCTATGGTACTGAGGCTGTCCTCCCCATTAAAATTGAGCTCCCTTCCCTTAGGATTTCTCTCAAGAACCTGATGTCTAAAGAAGAATAATGAGTTACCTACTTCCAAGAGGTGGAGCTCCTCGATGAGAGATGTCTCAATGCCCTTGACCACCTCCATGTGTATCAAAATAGCCTACACTTACAGTTTAACAATAAGATCAAACCACACAAGTTTGAGGTTGGTGATTTGGTGCTAATAGCACAACATGAAAAACCTTCAGAGAAGAGAAAAGAAAGGAATGTTTGAACTCAATTGGTTGGGTCTATTTGTTGTTACTGCCAAATTTGGTTCTAGGGCATATTAGATAGAAACACCCGAGGAAGATCCACTCCTTGATCCTATTAATATTTTACATTTAAAGATATTTCATGTGTAGGCTAGCATTAAGTTCATGTATAGTATTTATTCAACATCAAATATCCTAAAAATTAGAAAAAGTTCTACAAAAAATTAGAAAAAGTCAAAAAATTCCGAAAAAAAAAAAACATTTGATCCTGAAAAGATCTGAAAAATTAAAAAGTCCTGAAGAAAATCCCATAAATCATAAAATCAGAGAAACAAAATAAAAATCCAACAGTGAAAACTTGGCAAATAAGCACTTTGGACAAGTACCATGATGAAAATCCATTTTAGACACTGTGGTAGTAGATTTGGATCCATTTCCTTCTCCCCCACGCTATACATATCCACATCCTTTGTTGCATTTCTATATCCATGCAACACACCCTCATCCTAGTCCTAGTCTAGTTTCAAGTCCTTGTTTCCCACGTCACAATAAATATCTGAGAAAAATCTTAGCAAAATGAGCTTAACCCCATCACACTAAGCTTTTTCTAGATATAGTGACCGCAAAAGTGCTTATCAAAATCAACATCGAGAGTGAATCTTTGAGATATTTTTCCTTTCACATCTATTGCCATCGAATATTTATCTTTATCAGTAAATCAATCTTTTCCCTGTAGGATACACCCTTCCTCAGTTGATTCAAATCACATACATCAATCCCATTCCATTCGTGGAAAGAACTACAGACCACATGACTACTTGGTCATGAGGCTTTCTTTTTTTATTTTATTCTTTTGTGTTAGTAGATCCTACCCATGATTTTCTTGATTGTTCATATATTGGTATATTATGAATGAAAAACTCTATACATGTGTCATTTGTTGTATGATCTATTTGCTGATACTTTAAGAGCATTCTTTTTAGTTTCCAAAATATAATTATGCATATCTTATTGGGGGAAAAGGGTTAGTACACTTACATCCCTTAAAAAAACTTGGGTGTGCCCAAACCTCTCCATTAAGTATATGTCATTGGTTCTATCATAACTATGAAATCCATATCTATGTTCCTAAAACTATCTAGTGTGTCTGAGAGTCTAGTCCACACAAAGGAATAATGCCATATGTTCTTTTATAACACATGATACATACCTCCATTTGCAAAATAAAACTAGGGTGATATCTTCAACATAAACACAAGTGATCCCACTAAATCATGTAGTCAGGTTGCATTATAGTTCAGTTGCATATTATTAGTTTCTTTTTTGTACTTTTTGTTTGAGACAAGGGTCCTGTTTATTCACCCTTCCCCTCCCCCTTCCTTAGTGGTTGGTTGGTACTATTGGTTATGTTGGATATAAAAAAACAACAACATAAAAATGGTTTCATCTTGTTGTACTTACATGTCTTGATTTTATTACTGACATTTAGTTCATTAATAATATTCACTTGCACATTAAGGTTCATCCACCACTTAGTTACTATATAAACTCATTGCATGTAAAATATATCTAATTAACCACCATTAATCATTAAGTATTCATTGCATGCAAAATATATCTAATTAACCACCATTAATCACTAAGTATGTATTGCATGTCAAATATATCTAATTAACCACCATTAATCATTAAGTATTCATTGTATGTCAAATACATCTAATTAACCATCATTAATAATTAAATTATAGTTTTCATGTCAAATATATCCATATACCCATCCATAAAACCTAATATATGTATAGTAATCTATAAATTCATCGCATCATATACATCATATCTATACAAAAATTAATGCTTCACATGCACATAATCCACATAGGACCTACATCATCAATACATTAGAACATCATGTAGTATAAATTTCACATAATTAGACACATCCTACATCACACATGTCAATAACATAATCTAGTCCCATGCACAAACAATACATCATAAATAAATTATAACAGTCCATCATAATCCATCAAATAAGTCCATAAAATGTCACAACAAAAATATCATATAATGTTATCGTAGTACATCAATAAATGATACATCACACACCTAAGTGCTGCTATACATATGCATCTCATCCAAAAACCTACATAAATATGTATCCTATATAATCAATTGGATCAAGTGGCCCTTGGGAAGATGTCCTTTCTATCCCAACCTCCCCCTGGGTAAGTGCACAAAGATGTGCTACCAAAAAGGGGGTATAAGATGCCACTTTTTTCTTGAAATCAGCAAACTCCGAACTTCAACAAGAAATTGAACATAGTTAGACTCAAAATTTTAAGATACTACAAAAACAAGAGTTGTAATAACTCTGAATCTAGTTCCTAAACTACTAACTTATTTTGAAAATGGTGCAGATTAAGGCCCTCAAAAAGGGGGAGCACAAAAAGTGGTCCTATTTTTTGTCCAAAAACATAACATAGCTTCTGGTGTGCTCCCCCTAAAATGTTCACTTTTTTTAAAATTTTTTTTAATCGCTCTAATGAAAAGTTAGCTAACACCACATAGTTTATCCTAGATTTTTTTGGTAATTTTTTGATGAATGTATAATTTTTGATGAATTTACGAAGTGCACACATCTTGAAAACATGAAATTTCAGTGTGCTCCCCCTAGAAATCATTTAAAACTAATTGAAAATCATATATTTTTTTTAAAGTGTGTAGAATGGAGTCTAGTTTCTAAAAATGTAACTTATTGCAAAATTTGACGACTGAGCCAAAATCTATGCCCAAAATACTGCATGTTGGTTTTTTACAAAAAATGGACATACACACAAAAGAAATTAGAGTTGAAAAACTTAACATGGTCAGAATTCAAATAAATTATATGCTTAGATAGCTAACAGAGAGATCTGCAATATCATGTCATTTGATTTTTACGATCTTGAGCCACAAGTAAACCTGACGAGGAGCACACAAAAAAAGATGTCATTTTTTTGTGTCTGCTAGAAAACATGTCCTAGGCCTATTTCAATCATCCAAGCCTTTGGGTTGGATCTCCAAGGCAAATCCAAGCCTTAGGATTGGTAAATTCAAATCCTTTACAAAGTACGCATGCCTTATAGGGCATGCGCACTATGTAAATTTAGTGCCCACGCCCTATAGGGCATGTGCCCTATGT